>CAUYSK010054053.1:0-14334 GCA_963575035.1 Avahi laniger | reverse complement strand
AATAAAATTAACTAAAACAAATAATAAGGGGCCGGGCGTGGTGGCTCACGCCGGTAGTCCTAGCACTCTGGGAGGCTGATGCGGACGGATCGTTTGAGCTCAGGAGTTGGGACCAGCCTGAGCAAAAGCGAGATCCCGTCTCTACTAAAAATAGAAAGAAATTAATCAGACAACTAAAAAGACTATATAGAAAAAATTAGCTGGGCATGGTAGCGCATGCTTGTAGTCCCAGCTACTCAGGAGGCTGAGGCAGAAGGATTGCTTGAGCCCAGGAGTTTGAGGTTGCTGTGAACTAGGCTCATGCCATGGCACTCACTCTAGCACGGGCAACAAAAGTGAGACTCTGTCTCAAAAACAAAACAAAACAAAAACAAAAACAAAATAAATAAATAAACAAATAATAAGGATATATGTTCAGAAATGTTGTACTATTAGGGTGAGCCATCAAAAGTTTGGAGATGCTGGCCTGCATAATAGAGACAAAAATCCTCTTCATGGTACAAAGGACCCCTTCAGTTCTAGTCATGTTTGTGACTGTGTTCTCTAGTGACATGGGACTTCTTGCAGTCCCTCTGACATATCGTCATCTTCTCTCGGACTCTGTGACCTCACGTAGACTTTGCCTATCTATTGCCTTCTGCTCGAAGTGCCCTCTCTTGCTTATCTCCTGTTCATCTTTGAAAACACGGTTGTTAAGTCACCTTCTTTTGGAAATCTTCCATGACCGTTAGAGATATAAACTTGCTTCCTCCCTTGTGATGCTTCTGTACCTTTTATATCCTTTAAAAATTGTTACACAATTATTTATTTTCACATCTGTGTTCATTTCTAGATTATTAGCTACTTGAGGACTGTGTTCCTGGCTTTTCTGTTTTGAATCCATAAAACTTAATGCTGACACTAAATATAAGTATTTACTGTATTGATTTGTATTTAGTTACAGAGCACATTGTAGAAGATCTATTTCCATTAAAATTAGCTGAAGTATACAACTATGACCTGGCTGCACCTCAGATTTCTGCTTACATATGCCCCAACAATCATGAAATTTCACTATAAAAATGTAATATGTTATTTCTTTCTTCTTTGACAAAGCCTTCTGAAACCAAAGCAAAGGCAATTGAAAAGATTGATGATCTTCTTGAATTGTACTTGGGAATTCGAGATACTGATTTGGGTAAGATTATACTATTTTAAGGTTTTATGTCTCTTACTTTGATGGAACTTAATGCTTATTTATGTCTTGTTTGCACTTACAGCCAATTATAGTTTTCAAGGTAAAAAGTATTTGTGGAATGATAAAGAGAGTAATGAACATAAAGATAATAAAGAATAATGAAAAAAAGACCTGATCCTTATCACTTACTAGCTATGAGGTCTTAGGGCCAAGTCAACGTTTAAAAATTTTAGTTAGTTCTTAGTCTATAAACTGTGAATAATAATATCTCTCCCAGTCATGTTTTATGGATTTAAAAAATGTATATGAAAATAATTTTATAAATGATACACATGAAAAGCATTATTATTTGATACATCAAATTTATACTGATTAAATTGTATATTTATTATATTAAAACTGTGCAGCATTTAATAGAGCTACTGAAATCCTGTGAAATGATGAATCAGAAATATGAAGAAAAAGGACTCACTTGGCATATGACTGATAGGGGCATTTGAGCAATTAAATTTCTGTGTATTTCTTATATCATTACTAGGACGTCAGGGTCTTGATTTATCAGTGAATACTCTATTGGTTACAAATGACAAAAACTAAAACCAAAATGAAGCAAAAACCCCTAACTCCAACAGGTTTAAGGAAAAAAGAAATTTATTGGTTCTTACAATGAAAAGTTCTGAGATAGATCTTGGGGTCAAGAATGGCTAGATCAAGAGTTCTCATGCTGTTTTCAGAATGTAGTTTCTCTTCTCTCAATTCTGGTTTCATTTTAGGCCCTTATGGTATCCCTTGAGGCTTCAGGCTCTACCTCATGGATCCAAAATGACTGCCGTGGCTCCACCCTCTACATCCTCTGGCATTAAGGACAATGGGAAAGAGGGAGGGCCTCTCTTAAATCCATTCAAACAAAATGCCCACGATTGTCTCTGATTTTTCTGGTTGGCTGAAGTGAACCAATCACTGAGACCAGGAGGATGGTTGGGACTGGGTCAAATGCCCTACCTCTGGGACTGAGAGTAAGCCTGAAATACAAGGGTCAAGAGTATGAAAGGCCTGGCCCTTCTCATGTAGAAGCAAGATATCAGTTCCCTTAAGAAGGGAAAGTGGGATGCTGGGTGGGGAAAAGAGTAAATGTATACCCCAGGGGAGGAGTTTGTGCCTGCATGCATTTGTGAGCCTGTGTTTGAATCAGGTGCTTAATACATTTTTTAAAGTCAAGGACTTGACTGTTTTAGTTACCTGCTACCAGGTAGAGTATTTGAAGCTCATTCATCCTTTTCTTTTCTTTTTTTTTTTTTTGAGACAGAGTCTCACTGTATTGCCCCGGCTAGAGTGCCGTGGCATCAGCCTGGCTCACAGTAACCTCAAACTCCTGGGCTCGAGCGATCCTTCTGCCTCAGCCTCCCGAGTAGCTGGGACTACAGGCATGCGCCACCATGCCCGGCTAATTTTTTCTATATATTTTTAGTTGTCCAATTAATTTCTTTCTAGTTTTAGTAGAGACGGAGTCTCGCTCTTGCTCAGGCTGGTTTCGAACTCCTGAGCTCAAACAATCCGCCCGCCTCGGCCTCCCAGAGAGCTAGGATTACGGGCGTGAGCCACCGCGCCCGGCCTCATTCATCCTTTTCTTTTCTGTCTCCACTCATCTTCCATTTTCCCTTTGGAATTGTCAAAAGACAAGATTTAGAACCAATTTAGTTTGAAGATGTTAATTGTCTTTTATTTGCAATTCTAGAATCAGGCAACAGCCTGTTCTGTAAAATAGAATGGGTGTTCTGATGAGCTGAGCAGAGGAGTTTGGCTTTCTAGACAGAAAACTGCTGAAAAAAGCAGAAACAGAGAGCAAAAAGTGGCCATTTTAAAGTTGCTTTCCTTATAAAGGTTAAAGCAGGGGAGGCTTCCTTATGCCAGCTAAAACTGGCCTGTTTGGGGATTTGGCTGTGATATCTCTCCTGATTTCTTAGATCAGATAAACAATTTAGTTGTGGCTTGGTGAGTGGAACTTCAGCACGAGTGACTCCATTTCGGTTTGGTCTGTTGGGCCTAGTGCAGGAGCTCTGTCCAAACCAATGGCCTCCTATAAATTTTATTTAACATAATCTGTTTTTATTTTTTCTTACCTGCTTGAAATTTAGAATTTCTATACTAAATGTATAGGTGATGTCTGTACCTGAAAAACATTCGTACTCTGTTTCTTGCTCCTTGAAGAAAAATAAAAAATTTGCATGTACCAAATTTTTGCTCTAAGCAATCAAGAAGTTAAAGCTGAAAGTCAGGGTCTTACAATTTCTCTCAATTCTTTTGCATTTGGAAAAATATCAGGATTTGCATACATGAGGCATGTGCAAATGCATATGCAAATGAGAGTAAATGGGATTTAGGAATGGTAGTGCTCTTTAACTCTACTTAACTAGGTAGTATTTACTGACAAAATAATATAATGCATTTCTATTCAGTCGAGAAGTTTTCAAATAGCATAACTGTATGACTATTAGAAGATTCAGGAACTAACATTATCAATTGCTGGATTTTTTTGCCTAGTAAAAAGTATTTTATTCAACATTTTCCTGGAAGCAGTAGCCATGTTATCATAGTAAACAGGACCAGAACCAAAAAGATATGAACTTTTGAAAAATAAGCAAAAAATTAATGATATTTGCAGATGATACAATTAACCTGGAACAACATTAGACTCAACTGGAAAAATCGTAAGAAAGCCCAGAAAATGTGGTGGACACATAAATAATATAGAATAATTGGTGACCCTAAAGACTCAGACATTCTGTTCTTATTATAGCACAAATGCAGTAAAATTGATACGTTTCATAAATACAAATTCATCAATACATTTGAAATATGTATGTAATACAATTTTTCCCTGAGCTTCACTTAAAAGAAGGTAAGAGAATGCGTCATGTTTCCTGGTGGCAAGACAGACTACAATAACAAAGATTTTAATGCATCCCCATGTACTCTATGAAAATAGTGGAATTCTGATCCAAATAATTGCTGGATCTTGAGCTCAAATTCAGGACAACCACAATTTTCAAAGGTGGGAACTTAAAACAGTTCTCAACTTCAGAACTTAAGTTTGGATACAGCCCTTAGAGTTACTTAAGTATAAATTGAGAATAGTTAATAGTTAAATAAATTAGTTTGCCTTTTTGTTATTAAAATATACAAGTATACAGAGTAGAGTATTGGACAGTGGTACAAATAATTATAAATGAATTAAGAAACAATATTTTTCCTCTTTCTTTCTTTCTTTCTTTTCTTTTCTTTTCTTTTCTTTTCTTTTCTTTTCTTTTCTTTTCTTTTTTTCTTCTTTCTTTCCTTTTTTTTTTTTATATAGTCTCATTCTGTTGCCCTGGCTAGAATGCAGTGACATCATCATAGCTCACTGCACTCTAAAACTCCTTGGCTCAAGTGATTCTCCTGCCTCAGACTCCTGAATTGTTGGGACTATAGGCACACACCATCACACCTCCTAATTTTTCTATTTTTCCTTTGTATTTTTACGGCTAATTTTTTCTATTTTTAGTGGAGACAGGGTCTCTCTCTTGCTCAGGCTGACCTCGAACTCCCGGCCTTAAGCGATCTTCCCACTTTGGCCTCCCAGAGTGCTGGGATTACAGGCATGAGCCACTGTGCCCAGCCAATAATTTTTTAAAAACCAATTTTCTTTTACTCTGAGAAATTCAGGGCACTAAACACTCCTCACAATTTCCTTGTAAATTAACTAGCAATTCCTTTGTAAGGTTAATTAATCATCTATAGCAAATTCTTCCAATTGGCATGAAAAGTCATTATTATTATACATGAGTAGCAATGTGATTAGTCACCTAGGGAGGTAAAATGTAAGAAAAATAATGATTTGAAGAATGTTAACCATTAGCAAATTGAAAATTTCTTTCATTATTCAGATCTGATTAGCATGAAATGTAAATTACAAATGTGCCATTTATTTAACATACAAATAAATATATTGTATGTATTCCTAGTATTTCTTAGCTTTCAGAAATGTTCATTCTTAATGTGAATTACATGGATATCACATTATTCTGGACTTGTTAATGTAACCATATATTAAAAAAATTATAGGCCGGGTGTTGTGGCTCATGCCTGTAATCCTAGCTAGCACTCTGGGAGGCTGAGGTGGGAGGATCACTTGAGGTCAGGAGTTTGAGACCAGCCTGAGCAAGAACAAGACCCCATCTCTACTAAAAATAGAAAAATTAGCTGGGAGTGGTGGTATGCATCTGTAATCCCAACTACTCTAGACCCACCTGCTTGGGAGGCTGAGGCAGGAGGATCACTCCAGCCAAGGAGTTTCAGGTTACAGTGAGCTATGATGACACCATTGCACTCTATCCTGGGGCAACAGAGCAAGACTCTGTCTCAAAAAAAAAAAAAATTATAAAAAGTGATATGACAATAAATGACTTAAAACATTATCCTCAAAAAGGATTATGGGATATCTATTATTATTATTTTTTTTAAAAACAAACAACAGAAATTCATTTCTCACAGTTCTGTAGTCTGGGAAGTCCAAGATCAAGGTGCCAGTATTCAGTGTGTGGTGAGGGTCCTCTTACTGTGTCCTTACTTGGCAGAAGGCAGAAGAGCAAAATGGGAATGAACCTATTTCCTTAAGCCCTTTTATTTAAAATTTCTTTTTCAGTGTTGTATATATATATTTTTTATTTGTATAAATTTAAGGTTTACAAGTGCAGTTTTGTTACATGGATATATTGCACAGTGGTGAAATCCTATTTTTCTATTTTTGTTTTTGTTACATTTTAGTGTAGTCATTATCCAAATAGTGTATATTGTACTCATTAAGTAATTTCTCATCCCTCTCCCATCTCCCACCCTCTTAAGTCTCCAATGTCTATTATTCCATTCCCTATGTCCTTGTGTTCACATTGTTTAGCTCCCACTTATAAGTGAGAATATATAGTATTTGACTTTCTGCTTCTAGTTATTTCACTTAAGATAATGGCCCCCAGTTTTGTTCATTTCATTCTTTTTTGTGGCTGAGTAGTATTCAGTGGTGTGTGTGTGTTTGTGACATTTTCTTTTTCCAGTCGTCCATTGATGGGCACTTAGGTTGATTCCATGTCTTCACTTTTGTGAATAGTGCTGCAGTGAACATACCAGTGCGGGTATCTTTTTGATATAAAAACTTCTTTTCCTTTTGGTAAATACCCAATAATGGGATTGCTGGATGGAAAGGTAGTTCTATTTTTAGTTCTTTGAGGAATCTCCATACTGTTTTCCATAGAGGTTGTACTAATTTACATTCCCACCAACAGTGTATAAGCATTCCCTTTTCTCTGCATCCTTGCCAACATTTGTTATTTTTTGATTTTTTAATAATAGCCATTCTGACTGATGTAAGATGGTATCTCACTGTGGTTTCCATTTGCTTTTCTCTAATGATTAGTGATGTTGAGCATTTTTTCATATACTTGCTGGCCATTTATATGTCTTTTTTTGAAAAATGTCTATGTCCTTTGCCCACTTTTTAATAGGGTTATTTATTTATTTTTTGAGTTATTTGCATTCTTTGTAGATTCTGGATATTAGCCCTTTGCATAGTTTGCAAATATTTTCTCCCATTCTGTAAGCTGTCTCTTCACTCTATTTTTTTTTTTTTTAGACAGAGTCACACTTTTTTTCCCTGGCTAGAGTGAGTGCCGTGGCATCAGCCTAGCTCACAGCAACCTCAGACTCCTGAGTTCAAGCGATCCTCCTGCCTCAGCCTCCTGAGTAGCTGGGACTACAGGCATGCACCACCATGCCCGGCTAATTTTTTCTATATATATTTTTAGCTGTCCAATTAATTTCTTTCTATTTTTGGTAGAGATGAGGTCTCGCTCTTGCTCAGGCTGGTCTCAAACTCCTGAACTCAAACAATCTGCCCGCCTCCGCCTCCCAGAGTGCTAGGATTACAGGCGTGAGCCACCATGCCTGGCCCCCATAGTGGATTTTTAAAGCAGTGTTTTCATTTGTGCTCTTTATAGTTTCTGTTATAGGAGGCTTAGAAAGAAATGTACTAATTTTATTTTTGTTATCTATACTTTTAGGTTTAACAATGATCCATCCATAGATGTTCTCTTACTTACAACTCACGTTGGTGGCCTGGGGCTTAACCTGACAGGCGCTGACACAGTGGTATTTGTGGAGCACGACTGGAATCCCATGCGAGATCTACAAGCCATGGACCGGGCCCATCGCATTGGGCAGGTAAAAGTCACCTCTCATAGGTGTTAACCTGTGCACTGGGGAAAATACTCCTTCAAAAAGACAGGAAGCCTTGGCTCAAGTTCTTGTTCCGATGTTAACAAGTATTGTGACCTTGGACAGATTACTTAACTCTTGTAGTACGACTTCCTTCAGTGAGGTGCTTGGGCTAAGAAAACCTGGGTCACTGTCCATCCCTAATATTCTGTGATTTCTGCAAATATTTTGAGCTCATAGGGCCAGACAAAATAAAAATCTAATCTAATCAGGTAGTAGAAAGTACCATACAAGCCCCCTGACTTGGTGAGCCTCAAAGCTTATCAATTTGTGCTACACTCATTTAATTCTTTTTCTTACTCAGAAACGTGTGGTTAACGTGTACCGATTGATAACCAGAGGAACATTGGAAGAGAAAATAATGGGTTTGCAGAAATTCAAAATGAACATAGCGAATACTGTTATTAGCCAAGAGAATTCTAGTTTGCAGAGTATGGGGACCGATCAACTTCTTGATCTGTTCACTCTTGATAAGGTAAAAAACTTCTATAATTTGTTGTATCTTTAAAGTATTAAAGGAATAGCAGAAGGCATTCACTAGTATCCACTAGATAACTATGAGGGAATTCTTTTTTTTTTTTTGAGACAGAGTCGCTCTGTTGGCCTGGGTAGAGTGCAGTGGCATCATCATATCATAGCTCACTACAACCTCAAACTCCTGGGCTAAAGTGATCCTCTTGCCTCAGCCTCCTGAGTAGCTGGGACTATAGTAGACACTACTACGCCCCACTAATTTTTCTGTTTTTAGTAGAGACAGGGTCTCACTCTTGCTCAGGCTGGTCTCAAATGCCTGAGCTGAAGCAATCCTCCCGCCTTGGCCTCCCAGAGTGCTAAGATTATAGGCATAAGCCACCACGCCTGGCCAGTCAGGGAATTCTTGGTGCCCATATAAACCTCTTCAGGCATACCTAGGGGGTATGTGAAGTTTTGGTTTTTTTGGTTGATGTCTACAGTGTCTTGCTTGAAGGTTTCTTTCCTTAGTCCTTTTCTGCTAAAGGACAGTTTATCACTGGAGTCAGTGAAACTCATAGGTGGGAGTCTGGCCCCATCTCCTGATAACTGGTGACTTCAGGGAAATTAACTTCTCTGAGCTTCTACATCTATTTTATTACATGGTTGTAAGGATAAAATGAAATAATATATGTTAGCAGTTAGAAAGGATACCCAGTATAGATTCTCAAATAGTAGCCATTATTGTTATTGCAGATGGTAGAACTAATATATTAGTTAACAATCCATAATCAAAAGGATGCACCTGCTGGAAATATCAGTTAGTCTAATAATATAAAACTAATAGGGTTGGAGTCAAAGTCCTAGATACGTTCAGAAAATCAACTGCATTCCTCAGTATAAATTATAGTGAGAAATAGCATTATATAATGAAATTAAAACTAGCCATTATAGGGCCAGGTGTGGTGACTCACACCTGTAATCCCAGCACTTTGGGAGTCCAGGGCAGGAGGATTGCTTCAGCCCAGGAGTTCGAGACCAGCCTCGGCAACATAAGGAGGCCCTGTCCATACAAAAAGAAGAAATAATTTAGCTGTTGGTGGTGCATGCCAGTAGTCCCAGCTACTTGGGGTGAAGCAAGAGGATCACTTGAGTCTAGAAGTTCGAGGCTGCATTGAGCTCTGATTGTACCACTGCACTCCAGTCTGGGTGACAGAGCAAGACTGTCTACAAAAAACAAAAAAATACCAAACAACAAAAACTAGCCATAATAACAGAATTGTAGCATCCAAGTCAGAGGAAAAGTAGTATCCTGGGTGCTACATTTTAAACAGTAACAATAAGTCCCTAATGGCTAGAATCGAGGCAGGTTCTTCAATCATATCATATAAAGTAAGTGAAAGAACAAGAGATGTTTAATGTAGAAAAAATCCTCCAAGAAAATAGCTCTTATTCTGTTTGAAACAATATTCTTACAGGTGACTTTCAGTGAGCAGAACTGGGCTCAGGGGTATGCTCCAGGAAAATGAGAGCTATTGCCATAAAGGCCTATTGGAACAATTGACAGAATTTGAAAATGGACAAATGAACATTTTAGTATATCAGTGTTAGATTTCCTTAATCTGATCTTTATATTTAAGAGAATGTCTTTGTTCTTAATAATAAATGCTAATTTCTATCTAGGGATAAAGACATGATGTCTACAACTTTCTCTCAGATGCTTAAGGGAAAAAACTGATCCACCTATATTTCTGGCTAATACATATATCCATATGTACATACACATGCACATATGTATGAGGAGAGACAATGAAA
This sequence comes from Avahi laniger, assembly GCA_963575035.1. Taxonomy (NCBI): domain Eukaryota; kingdom Metazoa; phylum Chordata; class Mammalia; order Primates; family Indriidae; genus Avahi; species Avahi laniger. Next base: position 4,589 of record CAUYSK010054053.1, on the reverse strand, counting down.
AAGCAAACGAGTTCTTCGTAATGTTCCTATAATTCTTCCGTAATTTTGAAGTTTTTTCCAAATAATAACTAGAGCTATGGGAAAACAGAATGGGCTATCTTTTGAGATCATGAACTTCTCCATCACATGAATTATTCAACTATATAAAATAATTGGAGTGTTAGAAACAAGTGTGATATTTTAAAGGAAAATATAATTTCTGAAGTTAATCTTTCATTTTATCTTTTTGCTAATTTTTCTTAAGGATGGCAAAGCAGAAAAAGCTGACACCTCTACTTCTGGAAAAGCAAGTATAAAATCCATTCTTGAAAACCTGAGTGATCTTTGGGATCAAGAGCAATATGATTCAGAGTACAGCCTGGAAAATTTTATGCATTCTCTCAAGTAACTGTCAAATATTATAAATGCAATTGCTGCTAGTTCAGTTACATTTCTGCTGATATTCAGCAAATTTCTAAGTTTATGGTGAACTTTTAACTCAATGTGTAAATAGATCGGAAGAATATTCAGCATAACGCTGGCTCTTGTTTCACTGGGGGGAACAAGTTATTCTCAAATATTTGCACTGTATTAAATTTAAATGTTAATGTGAAATGGTTTAAATTTTACATACTGAAAAGCTGCAGAGCAGAGGAACCAAACCAGGTTTACGTGTGCTACCAGGAGGTGTTCTTACTGGGAACAAGCCTCCTATCTTTACATAGTCACTTTGTACAGGATGATATCCATGAGTACTTTAGTGTTCATGTACATTTTTTCTTTTAAATAGAACTCGTTTTTATAATTGATTAAAGATAGGGCTTTTTTTGTATAAAAGCCTTAATGAGCCATAATTTTAAGACTATAAGAATAACGACTATGGTATTGGTCAGTCTTGGAACATGAAAATGTTAGACAATGAATTTAGGTCCTTGGTGGAAACCTTTATATATTTAATGTAGCTGCATAGTGTTTTTCAAATCTTTAACATCATTTTTTCAACTTTTAAAATACAATATCAACTATTCTAAATACAGGTAATGGTATATTTAAGGCTACCATAACATCCTATTAAGAGGGTGGTTTTTTTTTTTAATTTATCTAATGGCTAGGATATAGCCAGATTCAAAGAACATATGTACTCAATAGGTTTCAATCATATATATAATATATTTTTTGTAACTATGAACATATACAGTTTTCCAGAAGTAGATTTTACACTGTTTAGAATTCCAAAACCTATGTGAAAAGACTGTTTATTGTAGTAATGCATGATTGAAACATAAAAGTGAAAAAGATTACCTTTTTATACACAAACATACACAGATACACATATCTCTATGCACAAACGTACCTATCTTGCACCCAAAAATGTGCCTGGTATTGGCACTAAAATCATGTAGTTATACTGGGCAGCAATAAGAATTGGGCATGGAACTGATTAGTGTTAGAAAAGTGAGCTCAGTGGTGAGGGTGGGTATATGTAGGTAGATATGCATGTATGTGTATGTATATATAATTTTATAAATTTCACACACAAATTAATACCTGCCTGTGTGCATACATATGTATGGATATATTTGTATATATATGTACAGGTAATAAACATCCCCAAGGTTTGTGGCTGGCCATACACATAGGCATCAGTTTAAAAACCGTCAGACCTCAACTGTACAATAACGTGTTTTGTTTAAAATCATTAAAATTATACTGTTCTGCAGCATTTAGACATGGACATTTGTCACATTTCAGTAGTTTTGACAACCATACTGTAACATTAAACCTAGCATTCCACAAGAGAATAAATATAAGATTGAAACTGTAAAATATATGCAACTGTGTGTTATTTGTAGGAAATGATCACTAGAAATAACAAGATTGAAATTATTAGTTCAGATATACAGGTTTTTAAGAAGATGAAGACCAAATGGAAGCTCATGACTTTTATGTAAAATATCCAGTGTTCTTGAGTTGAATTTTTTATTAACTATTTATTTACTATTTCCATAAACCATCTCTTTAATATAGCCCAAAGTAATCGATATATTGTTACCTACATAATCTTAGAAGAAAAGAATTCACACCATAAAAATTAGGGTTTTTTTTCCCCCAGTTTGAAAGGTAAAATTTAAACCACTTCTATCTGACAAGAGTTTAATCTAAAAATGTGTGTTAAAAATATTTCTAGAGGGATAGACAGGAAAATGATAATTGTAGTTGTCTCTGAATGAGAGATAGGAGTCAAGGCTGAGAGGAAAAAATGTGGCTATAACGTTTAAAAAATAACCTTTTGAGTTGTGAAATACTAAGACATACATGCCAGCTTTCCATATAAAGGAAAACATATAAACAAGCAAGAACTAAGTCTTCTCAGTTAAGTGACCTGGTCACAGTAGTACATCTTAAGAATAATGGAGACATGGGGAAAACTGAACTGAGTAATGAATGCCATTAAAGAACTGTTGTCAACTGTATGGTTGTCATGATTTGGTAGTTACGCCTTTTAAAATGTGTAGGTGTGAGAAATAAAACAAGCATGACAGAACATTGATAACAGTTTTAAGCTGAGTAATGGGTTCACAAATATCCATTGTATTGTTTCCCTATATTTTTGTGTTTATAATAGGGAATTTCAAACAGTTAAAAATAATTATAGATTCAGAGATTATCAGTCTCATCCTGTAGGAATATCTTTAAAATTTGGGCATCTGAGTATAATTTTTCTTTCTCACATATACACAGTTTTATATACACACACACAGACACACACACACTTATTTATTCTACAAACATTTCTCCAAAAAGCATTCTAGTCTTTGAACAAGTTTATCATAATGGTAACAAGGGCGAAAGTCTTTAATGTTTGGAACTGATCGATCAAACTAGTATATCCTTATTCCTTCTGGGTGGTTTATATGAACTTATTCAACAGTATATATCCCAGTGAAGCTATTTGAGAATGTGACCACTTAGAGGCAAAAGTGGAAATACAAGAACATAAAAGAAATTATAGAAAAGTAGCGAGCATTCCATCACACATCTGTTCTAAATATTTAATCTCAATACAATCTACTGCAGACCTCAGTTTCCCAGAATACATGCTGACATCAGTGGTATCTAAAGTGAAATTGATGGTAGGGAAGATGTGTTATGCCAGAGAACTCAATGTGAATCAATAAAACAAAAACGAGTTATATCAATTAATAGAAAATGTTTGCTATTCACACAGCACAGTCAGCCATCTCTAATGAGACTGAAATTGCTTCCTGCATCAAGAAAGGATTCCTATGAGGCTCTGATAAATGTACTGAAACCAGCGAAATTCTGTTGAATATTATATAGTCTAGATTCTAATTTCCATGTAGACACAAGAGACTCAATCCCTTCCATAAATCTACAAAGAGATCATGTATTCAAATAGTACTAGAACCACCATCCATGAGCTCAGAAACGCAAAGTCATCTATGAGAAATCAGAATCCCAGGCCTGCACCACAGGTAAGTTTAAGGTCTGGGTTTATGCTAAGTGTTGTATACTATAGGAACCACAAGTCAAGAAAAATATAATAAATTCTGGCACCCCAGCAGAAGCAAATACAAAACTGACCTATAAGGAAAGTTTCAGGTAAGGTCCCATAAGATTACCGTAAGGGAAAAGATTAAGTTTACACACTATATATATAATATATATATATATAAAAAATATAAGCGTCATCTATAAAAAGAAGAGTCAGCAGATACAGAATTAGTTCTTTAAAATTGCAAATAAAATAATCAAATGCCATAAAACAATATGATTAAAATAATTAGATATAAAAATAAGGAAATATGAAAGATTAGACAAATTTGAAAAAGAACCAATAAATAAAACAGTTATCAATGCAGATTAGAGACAGTTGAAGAGAAAACATGTGAACTGGAATGTTAATCTTACAAAGTTACCTATAATGTGATTCAGAGAGATGAATTAATAGTAAGAAAGAGTCTACAGCCATACCACCCTGAACGTGCATGATCTCGTCTGATCTTGGAAGCTAAGCAGGGTCGGGCCTGGTTAGTACTTGGATACGACAAAGTAAGAAAGAGAAGAAAAAATCATGGAAGACAGGGCCGGCTGCGGTGGCTCACGCCTGTAATCTAGCTCTCTGGGAGGCCAAGGTGGGCGGATTCTTTGAGCTCAGGAGTTCGAAACCAGCCTGAGCAAGAGCGTCTCTACTAAAAATAGAAAGAAATTAATCGGACAACTAAAAATATATAGAAAAAATTAGCCAGGCATGGTGGCGCATGCCTGTAGTCCCAGCTGCTCGGGAGGCTGAGGCAGAAGGATTGTTTGAGTCCAGGATTTTGAGGTTGCTGTGAGCTAGGATGATGCCACGGCACTCTAGCCCAGGCAACACAGTGAGACTCTGTCTCAAAAAAAAAAAAAAAAAAATTTCGTGATCTGTTCATGCGTATAATTTTTCTCTTTCTCCCAACTTTACAGGATGGTGTGAACTGGTTAGCATTTCTTAATAAGTATAAACTTCATGGAATTCTGTGTGATGACATGGGTTTAGGGAAAACTTTACAGTCCATCTGCATCCTGGCAGGAGATCATTGCCACAGGTAATT
>CAUYSK010054050.1:0-28715 GCA_963575035.1 Avahi laniger | reverse complement strand
TTTCCACATCTTTGCAATTGTGAATTGTGCTGCTATGAACATTCGAGTGCAGGTGTCTTTTTCATAGAGCGACTTTTGTTCTTTTGGGTAGATGCCCAGTAACGGGATTGCTGGGTCAAATGGTAGTTCTACTTGTATCTCATTGAGGTATCTCCATATTGCTTTCCCCAGAGGTTGCACTAATTTGCAGTCCCACCAGCAGTGTATGAGTGTTCCTACCTCTCCGCATTCACGCCAACATTTGTTGTTTTGGGTCTTTTTGATAAAGGCCAGTCTCCCTGGAGGTAAGTGATATCTCATTGTGATTTTGATTTGCATTTCCCTGATGATTAAAGATGTTGATCTAAACCTAAGGAGTGAAACTATTAGAACTCTAGAGGAAGAAGTTGGAAATTCTCTCCCGCCTTTTTTTTTTTAATGAAGCATATGCACGAGTAGAAAGCAATACAAGTGAGTTTTTCTCTCTCATTTTCGGAACTGTCCCTGTGTGTCCTTTTCCCTAGCAATCAGCCTGTGTGTCTGCAAGCTTAGCGGATTTTTCCCCATCACCGACACTGAGGCTCTCTGACCACTGGCAAAAAAATTAACCTCTCCAAGTGTCATCCTTCCGTGTGTAAAAGGTTAATAGTGCAGCTTGTTTGCAAAGTGCCTTGAGCCTTCCATGAAGGGCACTACCCTAATGCCCAGCATTGCTGTTTGACTGGAGGACGTTCTGTTTTTTTAATTACATGTTTGATTGAATAGGTTATAGATTTTGTTGTGGATGACTATTGCTCCTTCTCCCTGGTTACAAATAAAAAGACTAATAGGTAATCTAACTGTATTACCATCTTCTAGAGCCCCCTAGAGGGTTAAGGGAATGGCAGAGGTTACAAATTAATAATACATTCTTTAGTTAATAAAAAAAAAAATCATGGGCTTCTCAACTGCATAATAGCTGTAGATGGCAATTTATTAGGCTATGTGTTTCATCAGATGCACAGCAGATAACACTGCAAAGACTCATGAAATAAAGAGGTGTTCTGTTTTTTTTTTTTTTTTTTCGGCTTTCCCAGTTAATTCTTTCTTCTTCGTGTCAATATAGAACGTTAGGAACTGTTCTGTCAAGGTTATTTCAAAAGTGTTCATGGATATTTGGGGAAAAATGATTCTCGTATTCTGGAACTCCTGAAACAAGCCACTTATTCGTGTGTATCTAGGTTGTGACATTGAGCTCATTCATTTATTGTACTCGCACCAAACGTGATTAACTCTGGTCTTGGAGCAATGCCAGCATGTCACTTATCTCGTACTTCTTTTGCAGATTTACGGAAAAACTTTGAACAGGACCCACAAGGGCGAGAGGTCCCCATCGAAGGCATGATCGTGTTGCATTGCCGCCCTCCGGAGGGAGTCCCCGCGGCAGAGGTAAGACAGAGCCTCTGCACAGGTCCCAGTGAGGAGCCAGCCCTGTTCCTAAGAGGGAGGGCGTGGTCCAGCATGGCCACGAGGAAAGGAAAAGAGACGATGTCTAGGATGCTTGCTGCCTGCACCCAGTTGCGAAAGATAGTGAAGAAATTGTGCAGGAAATAGGCTGGAAGAGGAACTTGTCTCCCGTCTACTTCCTTGTCGACATAGAGCCCTAGCTAGGCAGCCTGGTAGCAGTGGATCTGCGTTCTTACTGCTGGTGACCTCGGATCACGCAGGCGTCATTCTCTCTGTCTTCGGTCAGGGCACTCTGATATGCACATTGGCTTGTGGGTCACACCTGAGCTTTCACAGGCCCGGTTGCATAGAAGAGCATGCAGAGAAAGGAGGTCACAAGCCCATAGCCCTGAGTTGCACTGGAGTTTGTTCCTTCTTCACGTGTTCCTGGAGCAGATATTCACTGAGCGTGTGTTATGTTTTAGGCACAGAGCTGACATTGGGGATATGAAATGAGATGATGCCACAGGTCTCTGATCTGTTATCCTTCCTTCACAGTGGGGCGTCTAGAATCCAGAGTCACTAGGTTGTTTGCTTCTTAAACGTAGTCTGAGACTTCCAACGTGCTATTAGAATAAAACTGTCACTGGTAACATACGGTGATAGTAAGGGAGGCTTTCTAAATCATTTAATCATGATGAAAAGATGGGCTGATAGACTAGAAATACAGTTATTGGAGGAAAAATACTAAGTATAAGGCATGCTTAGTAGAATGATAAATTATAAATTTACCAACGTAGGCCTGAATTTAGCTGTAGATGGTCCAGTTTTGGCACTTCTATGGGAAGCTAGAAAACTGGCTTTGGAGCTACTATTTATTCACTGAGAAGGAGAGATATAAAAAAAAAAATGAAAACAAAACAAACAGAAGCCTGTGCCTTGCGTTTTAGCAAAATGGGGATTTTATAATTGGAAGGACAGAGGAGGAGAGGAAATGAGGGGGAATGGAAAAACACACACACGTGCACATTTGGACAGAAAACATGCTGGGTGGACGCTATTCTAAGCTCAGATGGTTCATAGAAGTGAAGTAAACGGACTTGAAAATTAAAGTGAACGCTCCATGCATGGTATGAAATGATTAGAAAGGAAAATGCTTATTTTTAAATTTGTATTTAATGTGGAACAAAAAGATATTGATCTTCCTTTGCTGCCTTCTGGTTCTCTAACAAGAGCGTGCCCTCGTTTCCTGAGCAGGGCGTTCGGTGCTCGAGGAAATGTGCTAATCTCATTCAGGACGTCCCACTTGCTCCTGAGAGCCTCCCTTGGTATCTGCAGTTCTTTTTTTATGTTGTTGTTTATTTTTTTCCTTCTAGGGACAGGGTATTGCTCTGTCGCCCAGACTGAAGTGCGGTGACCTTACCATGGCTCACTGCAGCTTCGAACTCTTGGGCCCAAGCGATCCTCCCACCTCAGCCTCCTGAGTAGCTAGGATTACAGGCATGTACCATCACGCCTGACTGATTTTTAAGATTTTTTTTTTTAGAAGTGGGGTCTTGCTATGTTGCCCAGGCTGGTCTTGAACTCCCAGCCTCAAGCAATCTTCCCACCCCTGCCTCCCAATATCTACAGTTATTTACATTCACTGCACATCTGTCAAAAATCCCAATTTACAAATGTTTCATGCGTAAAAATGTCTAGTCTCTGCCATACGACCGTGTGAAACAGTCGCCTGGTATTCCCATGTTCCCTTCTAATTCTGTGCTGGGTCACCACGGTCAACTTGAGCAGCAGTAGAGAGGGGTCGAGTGGGAAGGAAGTTAATGTTTTCATTAGTGATCTGTCTACAGAAACCTAGCATTTGTCTATTAATCAATTTTACAGATTGAAGAGAATTTAGATATTTGCCAGGCACAGCCTTTACATTTTAGAGGCAAGAAAACTGACACTCAAACCAGTGACCTACCAAAGGTCTTGCAGCCATTTAAGGGCTCTGTTCAGAATCCTCCAAAGCACTCAGGGTAGAAATCTGTGTTCATTTAGTGCCTTATAAGACCCAACACAATATGAGCTGCTGTTCCCTCATCTTCCACTATTCTACACCTGACCTAGCTATAGCCACACTGTCCTCCTCACTCTTTCTCAGATGCACCAGCCATGCTCCTACCTCAGGGCCTTTGCATGTGCTGGCCTCTCTGCTGGGACACTCTCCTCCAGCTGTTCCAATGATTTGTCTCTTTTTCCCTCAGGTCTTGCTCCCATATCACCTGCTCAGGGAGGCCTGCTCTGGACACTCTGTTGAAAATGTCGCCTCCCCACTCCACGACGTTTCCCTGATTTATACTTTCTTATTTGCTATCACAAGCGTTCTGTATTGACTTTGCTTATTTTCTCTCTACCCTACCGGAATTTAAGTTCCATGAGGGAAACTTTTGTTTACTCTTTTTCATAGCTGTATTCCCGGAACATAAAACAGGGTTTCTCATGAGTACCATCAGAAAGATGAAAGATAACAAGGGTTGGTGAGGACGTGGAGGAAAGAAAACCCCGTGCACTGTTAATGGGGATGTAAATGAGTGTGGCCATTGTGGAGGACAACACGAAGGTGCTTGAAAATACTAAAAACAGAACCACCACGTGGCCCAGCAGTTCCACTCCTGGGCATGTAGTCGAAGGAAATGAAATCGGTGTATCAGATATCTGCATTCCCGAGTTCATTGCTGTGTTACCCACAATATCCGAGATATGAACTCTGCCTGAGTGTTTATCGTGGGGTAAACGGATGAGGAAAATGTGATGTGTGCACACAGTGGAATGCTATGCAGGAAACGCTGTCATTGGGGACCACAGGGGTAAGTCAGGAGGACGTTGTGTCAAGAGAAATGAGCCAGGCATGGAAAGACAAATGTGACATGACCCCACTTACATGCAGAATCTAAAAACGTGCAGCTCATAAAGAATGGAGTGGGGGTTACCAAGCACCGGGCGGGGCCGGTGGGGCGAGATTGGGAAGATGTTGGTCTTCAAAGGGTCCAAGTCTTCAGTAAGGCGGGAGGAACATGTTTAACGCTCTGTCGTATAACATGGTGACTGTAGCTAATAACAATGTATTACAGTCCTGAAAATTGCTAAGAGTGATTGATTTTAAGTGTACTCACTACCAAAAAAACGCTACGTATGTGAGACAAAGGCGTGTATTAATTAGCTCGATGTAGCCATTCCAGTGTGTACACGTTTCAAAACAACATGTTGTTTGTGATAAATATATATAATTTTTGTCGATCTAAAAAATTAATTTAAAAAAACGAACTATGTTTCTCACAACCAGGTACTCTGTAAGTATTTGTTGAATGTGAATGAGAACTAGTTTCTGGACAATCTTGATGAATATTTGAGGTTATGCCAGGATTAGCCCCGGTGTGAAATCTATTGGATTTTTTTTTCCTCTCCCATTACTGGGTGCTAGCAAGAGAGGTAAACATTCCCCAACTGCTTCTTTGAAAACGTAAGTTAAAAAAGGAAAGAACAAAAGAGAATCAAGGATGTACCATCTGGTGAGGTAATAATCAAAAGCAAAAATCTACTTTGGAGCGTGCACATCTGTGTACAGACTCACCCTCACCCCCTAAACACACACACACAGAAGCATCTTGCAAGAAAATGCATGGGATTTGTGAATTATTGGGACTCTGAGTCTGCTCAGGACTGTGCTTGGTGGAGGCTATTCCCGTGGGAAAATGGGCTGGCGTCTAGGAAGAAAGTAGCCTACCTGTCTGTTCAGATATTAGGAAAGGCTGGACTTCGCACGTCCCTGCATCTTCCTCGCCCCGACGTTCTATTCGTGAAGGTAAATGAGTTCTGCTTATCGGCTCAGTTCCTTTCCTCATCTGCTTCCTGATGGTGCTTTTCAGCTGAAACCACAAGGAGCAGAGCAGGATGTAAAAAACCTTCAGTAGCAGTGCGATCCAGCATCAGCAGAAAAATACTGGGGAGAGTTGCTGACCAGGGGAGGCGGGAACACAGTGTAGACGTATCAGAAAGTCAATTTTCTTTTCTAGTACCTACCATCCTGACACGTTTCTAAACTGAGGGGGTTCACTGTCTTCGTCAGTTTCCCAGGACTTGCTGTAACAAATTGCCACCAACGCGGAGGCTTAAAACAACAGAGATTTATTCTCTCATAGTTCTGGAGGCTGGAAGTCCGAAATCAAGGTGTTAGGGGGATGACTTCCTCCTGGGGACTCTGAAGGAGCATTTGTACCAGGCCTGTCTCCGCTTCTCCTGGTTACTGGTGATCCTGGTGTCGTTGGCTTGTGGACACATCACTCCTGTCTCTGTGTCCATCTCATCTTCACGCGGCATTATCCCCTCTGTGTCTCTGTGTGTCTGAATGTCCCTCTTACGGAAAGGACACCAGCCAGTGGATTATGGCCAATTCTAGTCCAGTATGGCCTCATCTTAACATTCTGGGTTGGGTCCCAGAACACCTACAAAGACCCAATGTCCAAATAAGGTCACACTCAGAGGTTCCAGGCGAACATGAGTTTTGAGGACTGCTATGCAGTTCCGTTCACTTCCTGTGCTACCTTTGGTATCATATCACATTTCGCATCTTAATACTGTATGTGTTTTTAGGAATGCACGTTAGAGCCAGGCCAGCTGAAATGAAATAATGTTATTCCAAGGAGCAGCCAGGGATATAGGATGGTTTAAGACAGAAATTCCAAGCTGAGAAGGGGCAAATGCTTTTATAAATTTTTAGTTTAAATTTTTTTTTTAAATTTTGGATTGTAGGTGGAGATGAAGGATGTTTCAGCTACTCTGTGGGTTAAACAGGCTACTGTGAGGCCCTAACAGACATCCATAGCGTCATCTTAACGTGGGACAGCGTCCCCGGGAATTTCACTTCATCACGAGGTGGATGCTGATATCTGTGCACCCACACTTACGACGCTTGTCCTTTCAGCGATAGCTCACACGGTAACCTGTGACCACCAACGTCCGCGCCTTTGTTGAGGGGAAGGGAGGATGGGAGAGAAAGCGGAGAGAGGACAGAGACGGGGAAGGAAAGTGAAAATGTTCAAACCCTTCCATGGTCGGGGTCTCCCTCACCAGGGGACGTCTGCCAGTGCCTGTCCTGTGGTCCAGGTCGCTGACAGTGTGCAATTGCGCTTGTTGCCTTCACAGAGATGCGAGTATCCAGTAGTTAATGACAGTAATCGGGAAGTGCGCTTGGAAATTGGTCAGTCATGTAATTGTCACTGTGAGATACTGTCAGACTTATCGTCCCTGAGCAGGCCACCGTGCGAGCACTTGCTTCCTGTCCTGCTTACCTCCTGGGGGGCCATGGGGCCCTGACTGAAGAAGGTATGGCTGGCAGGCCCCGGTACATCAGCTGGCTTTGTGCCTCAGCGGAATAGGTGATCTCTGCTTGCCATGTTGAAAGGCACGTTGAGGACATGCTCGAGTCTCATTTTCATAGACACATACAAGAGCTTTCTCTCTGCAACATGGGACTTTCTTGGAAACTCATCTATGTGACCAGAGAAAGTGGTTTGTGTAAGAGTGGAAAGAGCCGCCATTTATGAAATGTCCTCAGATGCCAGGAATGATGTCCAGTGGTTTCTCTATCTGTTATTTCATTTACTTTGCAAAGCAGTGCCGTGAGCTGCTGGAAGGCTACCTGTGCTTTCACGTCTGTCCTAAGGCAGCTTGTCTGAGCTCAGATCACTCGGAAGCACGAGAACTGAGACTCTGGGTGTCAGCCCAACCTAACTTTAAAACTCACATCTTTCCTTTCTCTAGCGTTTTGTTTGTTGGTTTTAATGGGACTGTGGGTTTAGTTATTTTCCCCAAGGCTGTTTGAGGCTTGGAAATGGCCAGGCCAATGATAGCATATCTGCCCGCTGTGTTGCCTACATTGCATGCTTACAAATCTAGGTTTTTGGATTAAATTCTCTTTCAGCTAATATTCTGACCCTAATTTTGCCACATATTCTGTGTCTCCTTGTTTGAAATAGGTGATCCAATAGCAAAACTAAGAACAGAGCACTGAGACTATGGATGCTTTGGGAGCCGAGGGGAACAAGAAGCCTGGGGCGGGACATCTTGGGAGCCTTCTGTCCTTCCAGGGGCAGGGAGCCCAGGATGGATGCTGTATCCTAGGAGGCAGGAGGGTATTAGATGCCTAAAGTTGCACAGAAGAGGCCACATAGGAGAAGAAAAGGGGCCGTGAGAGAATCAAGGGTAATCTCTACCCTCCTTACAGTTTTCTCCATGTTTGACCATGGCCCTGCAGATCACATGGCCAGGAAGGGCCCCAGATGGTCTCTGCTAAGTGCATCCTGATGTCTGTGTCACAGGGTTATTTCTCTGAGTCTATATCACTGGGGAATGCAAATGGTAGAAATAGAACCAAGGATTGTCTGCGTGGCACACGGGGAAAAGTATGACCTTGGAGTCAAACAGACCCAAGATCAGACTCTGACTTCCTAATACAGCTCACTAACCACCATGAACCTCGGTCTCCTCCTCTGAAAATGGGAAAAATACTTTCCTTGTAGGATTGCTATGAGACAAAGAGAAAAGAAACCCAAAAACATGCAAAATAGTTGGCATACGTTCTAATACTAGATAAATGGTAGAGATTATTGTGACTTCCATGATTCCTCTTCCTCTTTGTTTTTGAAACTTCTGGAAGATTTGATTCTCAGAGAAAGAGGTGAGGCCCCATGGTGGTTGGGGAACCAGATTAAAACTGAAAACTCTGGCAACATCTAACATGCTTTTAGCCTGCGAAGAAGTAGGGAGCTGCTAAGGCCACCCCTCACCCCCAGCCACCCATGTGTTCTGTTCCAGCCAGTGCCCTCTGTGCTTGTCCTTCAAGCTCATCAAGTGACAAAGACACTTGCCCAAAAGCTTCCTGCCCCCCTGTCTTGTAATCTGTCACATGGGGGAATTAAATGGTCATTAGTGGAGGCTGGTGATTGTTAGTGCTTGTTCATCTTGCCTAGCGCCATGGAAGTGTCTTATGAATAGCATTGTTGCCACTAAAACATTTTATGAAAAATGTTACATGAACCTGAAGGTTCTCACCAGACTTATTTACACACTGGTGCAGATGAAATAACAGGGCACACACGTGCTCTACAAAATACCTGAGATGGGAATGGATGATAACGCAAGCTCTTCTAAACCCCATGAGCTCATCGTAGCAGCTGCATCTGTTAGAACATTCTTGTCACTGCGGTTATTTTTAACCTTAACTTTGGGTCAGTTCTAACTAAAGATAGCATCTGCGGTGCTTGACACTTGTTGTTTAGCTAAAACCAATTTGCTCTTTTCAAAACAATTCATTATCCCACACTGCACTTTTTTATACTCCCTAATTAAATGGAAAATCTATCTTTCATAAAAGTTAGAAATTATGTCCAATGAAAATCTGACATTTTAATGGTTTTCCACAGATTAAAATTGTAGAGTTCTCAATAAACCCTGATTTACTGATGTTGGCTGTAAAATGGTTATTGCCGTTAATAAAGCCTGTAAATCTTAACAGGTTATATTTGCCTTGGACAATAAAACTTGCCATAAAGGCTTAGTGTCTAAGGCTAATTCTGCTCACATCAAGGTAAACAGCCTACTCAGAATAATTCAATGTCTTTGAAAATTAAAGCCCTAAAGCTAAGCAAGGGACAGATTCTGGCCTTGAGGCGCATTGCATGCCAGGGGCCATTGTTGTTTTTAATCTCACCAAGGAGTCAGGATGATGCTGGAATTAGGAAAGTCAAAGAAGGTCAAGGGTGCTAGTCCATGCAGGGCAGATATGGAAAAGGCTCTCTGCTTTCTGCCCAGCACCGAATCGGTTTTGTCACTGGCTGATCTCCTGGGGCAGAGTGAAAGAATATGTTAATATTTTCTGCTTCATAAAGTGTGCCCGGATCATAGAAGTGTTAGAAGCCAAATTATAGAGTGAGAGGGTGGGGCGCGGTGATGTGGGCAGTTCGGGAGAGGAGATCGTTTCCCCTCGTTTCCTTCTAGATGCCCACCAGGAAATCAAGGACGTTTTGAGAAGCTCTGTTAATCCTGGTACACTTTGACACGGGTCGTGTTTTCTCGTGTTTGGGGAATTTCTTTTGAAGTCTCACTTACTTAAGATAAAAGGCAAAAAATTGACTTTTCTAGTGATCTTTGCACTTAGGTGTCTCCAGGTGCAGAAGTGAGTGGTGTGGGTGTTTTTGGTGTGGAGGGGCCCAGCTCTGCAGGAGAACTACAGGAGCTGACATCTCTCCCAAGTGTCCCAGTTGGGAGACTGGGACATGTTTTTTGCACTGCAGGAGTGGAGTGTTCCTTTCCCCGTGGTACATTTGGACATTGTTTCTGGCTGTGTAGTGTCCTAGCCTGGCTTTCTGGCCCTCCTCGAGGTTCTGGGCACTACTAATATTATTTAATAAAGTTCTTTCCTTTGCCAGAGCAGAGTCTGTTGCTTGCAGCGGAGAACCCTGATCGTGTCAGTGTAGACACCGTGTTCTGCTATTAATGCTTTAAGGATGTCTTTGATAAATATCTGGAAGTGGTCATCGGAACAAAGCAAGTGACTGTAAGCCAAAGACTACTTGTGGGGTGTTAATCTCCATCTGTAGAAAGAAGGAGAGGGGACCTAGAAAGCCCCTTAGGGCCCTTTTTATATTGCTAATTATCCCTGATACATAAACAGTAGAATCCGCATGTGATCTGTGACTCGCCCATTGTTCTAATAATCCTGCCTAGACTGGTGCCAGATCATTTTCAAGTCAGAAACCTTACGCCCCGCTCCCCTGCGAGGATGTTCTTAACGAAAGGTTCATTTGTTTCTAATGTGCTCATTGGCATAAAACCCAGGAGAGAATCTTATGACATTGGACTGTTTAATCCAAGAGTCGCTAGACTATTGTGTTTAACCTCAATCAAATAGACTATGAAATGAGAATTTTATTTAAAAAATAAGACTTTTAATAATTCACTAGAGAAATGTTAGGTGGGGTTCCCAACTTCTGAGGCAGTGGGGCCTTAGGTATAAATAATTAATCTAATTTGGTGCCGCCAAAGCAGAGAGAATGTGTAATAGTCCAGATAAACTTTGCTTTGAGGAGACTGACAATGAGGACCTTTGCAGAAAACCACATTTGATTAGCATGTGTAATATTGTAATAGCAACCTAATGCACTCTAAAGAAAAGGGAATGTCGAATTGGTTAAATACTAGTAATTAAGTGCCAGTAAATGACTTCTCTGGAACCATTCCTGCAAAAAAAAAAAAAATTGCCATTATAAAAGAGATGAGAAAATAAGGCTAATATAAGTTATTTAAAAAGTGCATGTCTATAGCCCAAATACCCTCATCATTAGTACTGGGCCTTAAGTAAGTTCTATTTAATGAACTGATTTTTGCCACATCCTTAGCGAGGAAACTCACGTTCCTTCTAAAGCTCCTGAGTGTTATTTATTTTTCCTTTTCCCTCTTGTTCTGCATTCCTGGAGCGTGGAAGTTAGAATTACATTTTTCAAAGCCAAAGGCGGAGACCAAAGATGAGATCACAAAGCTTGCTTAGGTGCTCGTCTCTGTCCCTTCTTTCTTTCCAAGGCTTGTTCTCTGAGGAGGTTATTTCTAGGCCTGTGTCTGTGTCCTTGTCATTTCTCCTCGCTTGGACTGTCCTTGTCCTCCTTTGTCAGTTGTGTGGTTTGAACGGTCTTGGAGGATCTGCTCAAACCAGCCAGTCTCCGAGTCCGTCCCTGCCCTTCCCAACTGACCCTGCTTGCTCTCCGTTATAAATACCTCATTTGACTGGTGTAGGTGCTCAAGTAATGATAACATTTCTCCCTCCCTCTGAAGGCTTTCATAGCATACCATTTTGAATATTTTTTTTAATGTTTTTTTTTTCCCTGACTCATGTATTTAATTTTTCATGCCTGTGTGACATATCTCCTAATTCCCTCCACGACAGGAAATGCAGTGTACTGTTCCACGCCATCACCCAATCCCCGCAGTAGATAACACCAACACATCTGGAAATATAGCAGGTATCTGGGAAGCGTACGTGACGAAGTGGATGAATATTTGCACAGCCTCTGTGTGGTGCGCGTAGTACTAAACTCTTAAATTTGAATATCACTGTACCGTTTATCAAGATTTCCACATACGTTGACTCGTGTGATCCTTAAAGCCACCGTTTGTAAGTAGGCAAATACAGCAATATCTCTGTTTTACGGAATCTTTCGTTGAGGAACCACTGTGTAGCTCACACTTATTGGGTGTGTGCTCTGTGCCAGGCGCTGTTCACAGAATCTTCCCAGCACCTCCCTGAGGTAGGTAGATGCCAGTTATATAAATGAGGAAACTGAGGCACAGAGAGGTCAAACGGCTTACTTAAGGGCGCAGTTACTGAGTGATGGAGCCAGTATTTGAACCAGACAGGCTGACTTTTGAGCCTGTGCCTTTAAACTCGACCTGGTGAAGCTTCTTTTTTCTTTTTTTTTTTTTTTTTGAGACAAAGTCTCACTGTGTTGCCCAGGCTAGAGTGCCATGGCATGCGCCACCATGCCTGGCTAATTTTTTCTATATATTTTTATTTTTAGTTGTCCAGATAATTTCTATATTTTTTCTTTTTTTTTTTTTTTTTTTAGTAGAGATGATGTCTCGCTCTTGCTCAGGCTGGTCTTGAACTCCTGAGCTCAAACAATCCACCTGCCTTGGCCTCCCAGAGTGCTAGGATCACAGGCATGAGCCACCGCGCCTGGCCTGGTGAAGCTTCTTGAAGTGTCAGACATTGCATCCTGAGTGCCAGCTGCTTAAGATAGCAGGTCTGTCTGTAACTAGTTCACCATCTTGTTTCATACACACACAGGTAAGCAGAAGATGGTGAGATGATGACATGTATGAGCATGTATGTGCACACACGCACACCTGCTGGTTTCCCTCCATTTTTCCCCCTTGCGTCTGTGATTCTAGGTCTGAGCTTTCTAGCTCCCCAATTGCAATTACCCCTCCTAATTTGATGGCATTGGAATGTGCACTGCATTCAATGTCTAGCGAAGGTTTGGCAGCGTCACTTAGAGCCAGTGACAACTTTGAGCAGGCTTTGATGGGCTAGAGAAACACTGTTGACAAACCGTCTCTTTATTTCTCCTCCGCCTCCTCTCCAAATATTTCCCCCGGCAGGAAAATTGCATCCTTTATCCTTTACCAACTTACGGTTTTACAAAAATATAAAATTGGCACATTGTGCATAAGACTTCTCAAGGTGTGAGAGAAGCAATACAGGGGTCACAGGAAAGGCAGTTGGGAGGAAATATTGGAAGGCCAGCTATTAATCAATCCATAGTAAGCATTTTTTTTTCCCCAGAAACCACACGTAAGAAAAGGGAATGCATGATCTCTAAATTAACGTAATGAAGGCGTAGAGCTATTTCTCTGTCCTGTGCCTTCTTACACAGTTTAGCGGCAGTAAACAGTCTTTATATCTTGAATTATGCAGAAGTAAAAGCATCCTGGGAAGCCTCCACGTACAGAGCTGCGGATCTGTAATTCAGCAGTAATGTTGCATGGGCATGAATCAAGAGCTCCATCCCAGTCCTGCTGAGGCAGCATGGATTTTAATGTCTCTGTGAAGCGCGCCACACGCCATCCTGATTCACTCAGCAAACGTAGCCTGCCTTTGTCTTTCAGGCAGAGCTTATTAAAACAGAAATAAACACCGGCCACAGTCACTGCGACAGCAACGTCTCTTGGTAATTCTTTGCCATGATCCCTAAATCCTAATTGCTCCCCATGCAGTCTATTTAGGAAGAAATGCCACCTTGTGTAACGCCTTTTTCTTTTAGTTAATTGTGGGCAACTAGAAGATGCACTAGCCCCATGGACGGTTTTCTCCGTAACTGCTGGTAAAATAGAACGTGCCCATTGTTCCTTCATGGGTAGTTTAGAATAAGCACCTGCCTACAGGTACTATTAAGATACAACCAGCTGATTGCACTGCGCTCGAGCTTCAGTTTCAGAGTCTGCGCCTGTAGAAAGAATCCTAGATGGCCTCTTTCATGGCACCGCGTGGCCCTCACGCTTCTCCACTCTGTAAAACCTTAAGGAGCTGCGATCTTCTCTTGGAACCCCCTAGATTCAGCACAGTAAGTAAAAGAGTGACTTACTGAAACTCCCAGAGCTTTGGTGTGTGCAAATTCCGGTGGCTTCCACACCGCAGATGACACGCACAGCACCCCAGCTTAGCAGCTGCACGGCTCTCGCCGCACATAACTCAGATTCACTTGGTTATATCAGTTAAGCTTCCGAGGAAAACATCCAACGTTCAGAACTGAACAGCTGATAATCCCCCGCTGTGGTGAATTTTGATTTAAATATAACTGAGTCTCTCTTGGCTCTGGCTTAACTGAATTGGAACTGTTCTTTTAATTGTTGATTCAGTATTGGCTTACAGACCTGGCTGTCGGTCCTCCCAACAGACTTTCTCTGTCGATGTATTTATTAATCGTGCACAGTTTTCCTAATCCTCCGTGGACTGCCAGCACTGGCCCTCGCTACTTACAAGTGATGGCGTAAACCTTGATTTCTACGTGCAGAAAGTGCCAGGCTGATGATTCTGGTGCTGGCTCAACACCCAAGATCACCTTCTGGAGGTGGCCCTGGCACACCGCTGCAGGGAAACAGATAATCAGACCTGCGCGATACCACCAGAATCCGACAGCGGTAGTGACTCTGGTGTGTCAGTTGCAAATGGGCCCAGGTGATCCGGTTAATCTTGTCTTTCAACATTGTCATTTAGACACTGCTTGAAAGGCCTTCGTTACACTATCTGGGTACGTTTAGGAGGAGCGTTCGATGGCAGTGGACGTCGTACATTTGTCTGGAGAGGTTTACCCACATTCTCGTTTTTAATTAACTCATTTGGCTGATGGCAACATGAATTGGTGCTATAGAGGGGTAGTGGAAAGGAGAGGGGTAAGCAAAAAGAATAATAAAGCTAATGGGCAGGAAAGACTTCGGCATGGAGATGGGAACTGACAGATGCTGGCCTCTGTTTATATGTCATTTTATTCAATTTTGCGATCTGCCAGAATGATAGAGTCCTCGTTACTGATCATCGTTGTTAGTTACCGTATATGGAGGACCACATGCCGGGCTCTCTTCTAGCCCCTTAAAATATGTTACCCTGTTGTATTTTCCCCACTGAGTTAGACACTACTATTTTTTTCATCTTACCAGTGCGGTAACTGAGGTTTAGTTAAGTAACTTCACCAAGGTCCCTCAGATAGTAGGGTCCTGCCTCTCTTTGGTTCTGAAGTCCGGATCTTGACACAACCTGACACCATCTCTTGTTATTTACTGTGTGCCAGGAAGCTGGGGAATGAGGGAATAGAGGAGATACCTAATTCCAATGTCAGGTCCTGGCTATTGTATCACAGGACCTCTTTGCTCTCTTTACCGCCCCCATTAGCGACAGGTCAACTTGGTTATAGCTGGAGGCAGAGCACAGCTCAAAGACAGTTCACGAGCAGTCTCGTGCTCGGTCTACTACAGCTTTAATCTCTGACTATAGATTTCAGTTTATTTAATAAATGACTCCTTCACCTCTCTCTTCCTGACAAGCTCAAGCATCCAATAAATGAAATAAGCATGTAGATAAGTATCCAAAATAGAGCGAGCTACCTGTAATAATAACGACAATAATGTAGCAAAGATGTGATGATGTCTGTTGGCCAGAGTGGTCGACCAAGACAGCAGAATAGAATTCCCATACAGGTCTTTGAAGGATGAATAAGATTGTGGTGGTGAGAGGCTCTAGAGAACACTCGGGAACAAGATCGGTGTGATCAAAAGCCTGCGGGTCTGAAATAGCACGGTTGGCCAGGAAGTGCATTGAGCAAGTAGGAGAATCACTGAAGTAGACACTCTAGGAAATAGATGAGGGTCAGATCGCAGAGTGTCTTGTCTGCCTTCCTGAAAAACTTGATTTTTTTTTTTTTTGCTCATAGTTAGTAGGGAGTGACAGAAAGATTTATGTGTCTTTCTGTTTTCGTGTCCATAGTATTTTTTATTTCAAGGACCTAGTAGTTAGAGTGCAGCTGGGAAGCTGGGAGGGGGTTTTAAACAGGTGTATGTGTCTCTGTGCCATTGTCGGAACTAGCCTTTTACAAACCACTTATTTTTAAATAATTTCATTCTTTGGATAAAGTCTCAAGGATGAAAGGAAGAGCTCCTTAGCAGAAGCCTCCTTTCAAGGAGGCCCTGCCGAGTGCTGTGCCCACCGTCCTGCTTTGTCAAACCGTCTTGTCATTTCTGCTGCGCCTGTCACATGGAGCTGACGGCGGGCAGTGTGAACAGTGTGGACGCTTCGTATTCCGATGCAGGGCAGTGTGGCCCGGCCCCAGCCTTGCCGCTGCCTCTGAGTGTGTCTGCCTCAGCCCGACTCCTTTCACTCTGCATGGCTCATCTAACAGGCGCCCTCACCCTTCCCGGATTCAGAATAAAAGGAGCAGCTGAAGCGAGGGGTCAGAGATGTTCGTGTCACTAGATGTCCCTGCACTAACCCTTCACCTGCGTATTCAGTGTGGACTTCCAGAGCTACCTGGCAGCATCTTTGAAGGTCTCCACTGCCTCCTTTGTGCTTGATCCACACGCTCCTTGAAACATGCCGAGATCCTTCCGCTCTCCCGGTGACTTTGATGCCGTTAGAGGAACGTAGGAAACTCTGGCCTCTCAGGCTTTGTGAAGCCCACGTTCGGGGCAGACAAAGGAGAGTGGAGTGTTGTCATCACTGTTTCCACAAGGCAGGGTCTTTTCATCCACATGAGCCAGCTGTCCTCTCAAAGGTTCTTTGGTGTCGCGATCACAGAAGGAGCCCCTGTCTTCTCTGGGATCACCTCTGTGACTCGTCGTGGGCGAGCTTGTCCTCACATCACACCTGTGCCCCACCGTCTCAGCTGCCCTCTGTGTTTGCGTTTACCCCGTGTGCGTTTGTGCAGATGGCTTATTCGACCAAGTATCCCTCATGCTATCATGATTGACTTTATATCCTGCATTTAAAGTGCCAGGGCCCTTATCTCTTTCATTTGCCTGCCTTAAAAATCTGCTATTTCGCTCTAATTCACTTCTGCCTTTGTTCCTAATCATGCTCTTACCATTGGGCTGTCATACCTGAGTTTCCTGGTTTCTCTTGTCTTCCTGGCTCCCAAAAGCAATTATGGATTCCACAGGCAATAAGCTTCCATCAGAGACAGTCCCCTCCTCCTTCTTGTCAGTGTTGACCAGTCAGTCAACACTGAACGCTTGCTCAGAGTCGAAGGAGCACGAGGTAGAGCAGGGTTCTCAGGCTCAACGCTGCTGATATTTGGGGTTGGAGACTCCTTGACTGTGTAGGACGCATAGCAGCATCTGCAGCCTCTACCCGTCAGATGCTAGTAGACCCTCTGCCCACATCCAGCTGTGACAACCAGAACTGTGTCCGGACACTACCAAATGTCATTCCTGGTTGAGCATTCCCTAGGCCGTGTCTTTGCTCTCAGGGGTTTGGAACCTCATTAGGATGGTTTGCACAGTGGTAATCCCTTGACTGCCATATCTCAGGTGCTCATTGATTTTTTGTTGAATTCATCCCAGTGTCAACAGGTAGTCGTGAACATGTGCCCGCTGGCCTGCGGTCACAGTGTGGGGACTGAGTGTCATGCCACATTCATCTCTTTGTAGCCAGCCCTTAGCAGAGCACCTGGCATGAAATAGGCACTGGGAAAATATATGTGGAGGGAATGAGCGTAACTGACAAGACCAGGCAAAAAGCTCAGACAAAAATGATTGTGTTAGATTTGCCGATGAATCAAGGAGTCACAAGCATTGGGTGGGCATGAGCTGGAAGGCAAAGGGTGAGTTGGATCCACATGGAAGAGACAAATAAAGAGGAAATCAGTTAAGGGAACATGGTGAGTTGGGAAGGTACAAGTTCTGTTCCCCAAACCATGGTCATTGTATATACTCAGCTTCTGCTCCCCAGATGGCCCAATTGGCTTCACATCATCAAAAAAAACAAAAACAAGCCGGGCATGGTGACTCACACCTGTAATCACAGCCCTCTGGGATGCCGAGGCGGGAGGATTGCTTGAGCCCAGGAGTTCGAGACCAACCTGAGCAAGAGCAAGATCCCATCTCTACAAAAAAACAGAAAAATTAGTGAGGCATGGTGGTGTGCGCCTATAGTCCCAGCTGCTGGTGAGGCTGAGGCTGTAGTGAGCTCCAATGATGATGCCACTGCACTAGCCTGGGCAACAGAGTGAGACCCTGTCTCAAAAAAAAAGCCGCATTGCCCAGCTGTGGACTGCATCCTTGGCCTTAAACTAGAGGGTCAGAGGTGCACAGCATGGGTGAATCACCTCAGGTCACTACCCTACAGAACAAGCCACCTCTAGGTAGAGAGCCACCGACCACATCAGAACCCTGACAGGTGCACCCTGGGGAGGACAGAATACTCCTGGAGCGTGTGCCTCAGCCTCCACTAGGACGATCCCTTCCAAACCCAAGATGAACACATTTATCCCATTATCCCCCACTTCATGGGGCCGTAGAGGAATTGCACACGTCAAAGGCAGGAGACCTGGGTTCCAGATCCCTTCCTCAACCTCAGAACTAGGAAAGCTAAAATTTTGGGCTTTTTTTAAGTGGAGAGATGACCTTTCCCCCTTGAAAAGCAAGGGGCTGCAAAAGGCAGTCATGTGAGGGCCCCTTAACATCCTCAGGGAGGCATTATTTATTATAAACATGTGGTTTAAGAGCACAGATCTTGAAACCATGAGTCAGACGGGTGAGGGCTGCAATCCAAGCTCCTTGTTTTATTAGCTGTGTGATCTTGGGCTGATCTATCACCTCTCTGAACATAAGGATCCTCGTATGCAAAATGGGATAATAATGCCTTGTAAGGATGCTGTGAAGATTAATTTAAATAGGTAATGTCTTTGTAACATTTACCTTTGTTCTTGGCACATTAAATGTGTAGTGTTAGTAGCAGTAGTAGAAGATAGATAGATAATAAAATCCAGTAAGACTTTATTTAAATTTTACTGTTTGTCCAGAGCATTCCACGGTCATGTTTGAGCAAATAGTTCTGCTTCCGTGTTACTGTCACCTTGTGAGGTCATGTGGAAGTTTCCATCCATTATTTTCTCTTCCTAAAATAATGTGGTCCAAGTTCATATCCATCTCACTTGACCTGTGATAGCTCATCAGATTCCAGTCGGAGCTAATGCCGTCTCTCCCAACGATCATGATCTCTCTCAGTTTTAGGAATGTATCCACCGTTGAAGTCACGTTTTCTCAGTGACAAAGCCATTTACTTCCATAGTAAAACAATGAAGAATGTGAACAACTTGATTCTGTCATTGCAAGCGCTCTGTACCAGTCAAGGTGGAAGATCTGGAATCAATATGACTAATGGATCCCAGCTCCAAGTGATAGAGTCAGCAAACAGGATAAATTATCACCTCCCCTGTGCCTCTTGGATGGTAATTTCTTCTTGCCATCTGATCTGATAGCCATGATGGCGTTCTCCGTGGCGGCTGTCAGACCAATCACAAGCCAGGCCCGGGGAGGACGTGGTCGATACATCCGGTGTGTCAAGCTTTGAGTCATTTTTATGTTTGTTTGTTCCCCTTATGACTTTCTTTGGCTGAGTAAAATCTCTATTACTTTGGGTTAGGGAATGGAGAATGTGCTATGAACACCCCAGGCGTAGATTTTATTTTATTTTTATTATTTTTTGTGATGACTTCATTATTCCCTGATGCCAAAGTTTTTGCCAAAATTGTTTTTCTCCCTTCCTCCTCTTTTTTCCTGCATCCTCTTCTTTGGCCTCTCCCTTTATTTATTGCAGCTGCACAGAAATAAGCTCATGCCATTGCCTGGATTCTCTCCTTCAGAGCAGAGAATGGCCCTCAGATGCCTGGATTTCACAAACCAGCAAAGTTACCCCTCCCTTCCTTCCATAGGGGATGGGATTAGCCAAGTGTTACCAACTTCTAATTTTTTTTTTCCCAGAGAAGGACGTTAGGACATGATAATAGCCATTTTTCATAACCATTCTTTCACGTGGAAGACATTTAACAACATGCCATCTCAGAATTACAAATTTTAAATAAATTTAGCATTATAAGAAATTCATTATGTTATCTCATTTCTCTGAAAGCTAAAAAAGTCATCACAGATCATGCATACTGTGAATGAATAACATATGGCTCAAGTTTAAAGACCAGGCATTGTCACTCATGTAACCCGAGAGGATTAGAGATCAGAAGAATACTATACGACATCTGTAGCAGAAGCTGCAATCTCTGTATTCTTTAATCAGTTCCTACGCATTCTAATTTTTAGGAATACCTTTCCTCACACTTTGTGTGCACTGAAATCAGTACTGCCCAGGAGAGAAATTATTTTACATTTCCATTAAAAGCTGTAGTAGTAAATAAACCGTCAGAGTTGATGTTGATATCTCAACTAGAACATATTTTACATTTCCATTAAAAGCTCTAGTAGCCAATAAACCATCAGCGTTTATGTAGATCTCTACTACAGCATCCAAGGGAGCCCATTAAAGTCCTAAACCCTGAGTTAAACTCTAGCGTGGCACAGTCGAAGATGGTTGGTCTTTAAAGTTGATGCCGTTTATCATTCATTGACACCAGGAGTGACCTCTGATCGTTCTAGTTTTGCACATTCATGCACAAAAGTCCTGAGCTTTGGAGTCAACAGGCAAGAATCCAGACGCTGCTTCTCACGGTCGTTAGCTGAGTGATCTTGGAAGTGTTCTTCCCTTTAAGGTGGTTTCCTCATTTATAGAAATTAAAGTGACATAATGCCCGCCTTTCTGGATTGTTCTGAGATTTAAAGGAAAGGTGCGCTGTAAGAATGACTGGTACTCTGCTTGGCACGTAGCCTCAGGAGATGCAAATGCTTTTCGTTATTTTCGTTTAACTACAACCGCATTTTTAAGTGAAAACCTAAATGGGGCGTCTCAAAACCATTCTCCGCATCTTTCTAAATTAACAGATTGCTGTGTTTCCTCCCTCTGCACACTCAGCCAGCTGTACTGAGTCACATTCCATGTGTGTATTCAAAGACCTAAACCTCCTCGTTAATTTATTCTTTAAAATAGGGCCTTTTCAATTATAGGAATGTTAATTATTATTTATCACTCCTTAATTATTGTAATCCACTGCACGCCTCTTCTGGATGTGGGTGTGTGTGTGTGTCCTAGCCTGGCAGTCTGTGAACTTCAGAAGTCTCTGGTGGCCTTCCATCCATTTTCCAAAATCACTGTTTCATTCTCTGCCCTGACAGGGCATTCTGTCGTGATGAGCCGTCCCCCTGCTTTACTGACAAACATAAACTTCACTTGATTTTTGAGTGTTCTGCAGCGGTTGGTGCAGTATTATAAAATATCTTTAAAACTCTACCACTTGAAAAAAAAATGTTAGAAATTTGCCTTATAGATACTCTTCTATCAAATGTTTAACACAGGGTTTGGCACTTTAATGGGCTCTCCTCGATGTCGTCGTGGAGATCTACATAAACTCTGACGGTTTATTTACTACTGTAGCTTTTAATGGAAATGTAAAATAATTTCTCTTCTGGGCAGTACCGATTTCATTTCAAACACATCAACAAAATGTGAAATTCACATAAAACGCAAAGTTGCAAGTATCAGTAAAGCTGGCAGAGCCGTTGCTGCGTATTTTAGATGGGCTGGTGTATTTATGGTGCTTGTACACATACAGTAAAATGTAATGTGGCAGGATTGCCATATTGTAATAAAACAATGTGCTGCTTGCTGAAGGAAAAAAGGGGCTGGTGAATTATCGCAGTCATTGTACCTTGTTTCCCATTATTGAAAACGGAGTATGATTATTAAATGCATGCAGTGTGCATTTTACACACTTAGTTATAGATCTTGGTTTTTATGTGTGCCTGGAATATCAATATTTGTTTTACTTTTAAGAAACATTAGTAACAAATACAATAAGTGTGCTTCATTTTTCATTTAAGACATACCAGCTTCAGTTCTCAAGTCAGAGTGTGCAATGTATGTCTGCGTGATTATTGATCTAAAAACCCTGTCGAAAGTAAGCAAGGACTGGTTTTGCAAGAAGCAAACACGGGTGCTGCCGCTGCTCTCTGAAACCCATGAAACTGAAGTGAGTAGCAATAAATAAGAGTTTAATTACATTGCTTCTTGGCAGATAGCAGGGCTGTCTTTCAGCTTTGGTTTAGAACCCGTGGGGTCTTTTTTCCCTCTTGATGTATGAGTAGCATTCTCATTAATGCTAATGGGAGCAGTATGTCGCAAAGGGGCAGCTGACCCTGTGTTCCATTGTGTCTGCAAAATACCACATGAATTTCTCTCCCTGGGGCTACACAGAGGTTGATTTTTTTTTTTTTAATGCAAGAAAAGGAAATCTCAGTGTCTAAGGAAGTCCCAATATATAAACTCTATACATTATTCTCAGTATCCTACAAATGCTAAAATAATAATCTTAATATCTTAGAAACCCATAAATATATCCATATGTGTTTTGTGTAGGACTAAGTTTCAAATTATAATTATAACCATAAGATTAAAATATAGCTTCCCTTTGGAATTTAACTCTCTGATTAGCTATATGCATATATGTGATTATGGTGCTTGGTAAACCATGGAAACCATGCTCTCAGGCTAGATGAGAATGAAAATGATTAATTAGATTCTGTAAGGTGTTGCGTTTATAGCAGGGCACATGTAGCCTTCAGCTCATTTGGGTTCAAAGCCGTCTGCAAGATAGGAGTGCTTGAAAATGATTAAAGCAGAGCTAGCAAGGTACAATTTCCACTTGCTCTGTTGCTATTACTTTCCCTAGAGCACAGGCTGGGAAGACGTCTCATCCAGGGCCTCCTCAGTGCTCTTGCAAAAGAGACGTTTCATTATTTCTTTGTATGAGTTCAAACGTTTTCTGGATAATGCTGTCAGGCAAACCTTCATATACACGGAGGGCCCAGTCTGTATCTGCAGCCACCTTGCTGATTTGTAATTACGTGTGCTTTCTCCCAGACATCTGACTTGTTGGTACTAGAGATACATTCACTTAGTAAAAACCTGTAGACTGGCTCTGATGTTGCTGTCAACGTGAGAAGTAGCCACTACCTCAAAGAGGATAATGCTTCCCTAACGAGCACTCTGATGAATACTCAGTACTCCTAACCTAGTTTGTGCTCACTCTACATCTGTAGAAACTGATGCCACCAACACCCAGCTACTAAGAAATGGTTAAAAAGATATCAATTCATTAATCTTTCAGAATTAAGCACAGATGTGAGCAAAACCAATTCAGGAATTTTTTTTAACTTAAAACAGGAAAAAGCAAGAAAAACCTTTCCTAAGGTCTATCATATTAGCCTCTTGTTTCCTAATTCTTCTTATCAGCTTGATACACACCCTCTAGAGTAAAATCCAATGACCTTTAAGATAGAGTTACGAGCGCCGAACAAGAACGCTCAGACATAATCACCTGGCTTAATTAATCTAGTAATTTCTGCCCTAATTTGTTTGATTCATCATCTTGCAGTGACAGGGGAGCAAGGGAGCTGCAGATTCTTAGCACACTCAGGGCATCTTTATTGTATTAATTTGTCACCATTGCCTACATGGCAGCCATGTAGTCTTTTGCCCTGGTGAATAATTTATAGTATGTGGGTCTTCTGTCTGAGGATGCCGCCATCTTTACTTAGCAAAACTCAGCCCTTTTGTTTGTATGGAAAATGACCCAAGATTTTTAAATATTCATCATTGCAGAAAATTCCAGATGCCGTTCTCCAGTTGACAGTGCTTTATTTAAAAAATAGAAAAAAAGAAACTCTTCTTTCATATATACTTGTCTCTTGAGTTTTTGTGCTTTTTTTTTGGGGGGGGGAGAAAAGTGTGCATTGGTCCGTATGTGATGGATAATACCATATTTCATAGACTTTAAGATGACATCAATTGTAAGAAGAACCATTATTTTATATACCACTTTAAGAAAGCCACGTTTTAATGTTAAGATGTCATCAGCTAAAATAAACACATACCGGTTTCAAAGATGTGAAAAGTATGCATGCATTTTGTAGAATCAGAGAGATAAGTGCTGTTTCTATTCTTCTCCGCTGACTTTTCTTTCTTCACTTTCCCTTAGCATTAAACCTTAAAACATTGCAACTCGACAGTTATCTTAAAAAAAAAATAATAATAATAACTCTGAAATCACTGTTTTCAGAAATGGATTAGCTATTAAATTACCAGGTACCATATAACCCTAGATAAGTTTTATAGGTTCAAAAAAAAAAGATATGTTTATGAAGGGGATAAAGAAAAGCTTGTTATTATAGATGCTTTGAGGAGCTAGCTTAATGCCTATCAAGGAATTATTGATGATACAATAATTAGAGATTTCCAGCAGCGTGTCCCCTTCTCGAAAATTTCTGCATATCCTATAGAATTAACAATTGTCAAATGTGGATAAAATCATAATAATTATGTAGACTTATCCAACCTCCTGATTATGCAGATGAGGAAATCAATCTCAAAATGAAAACACAGTCAAGTTCCTGTCTGGCGCTCTTTCCTCCAAGTGGGTTCCTTTGGTGTCTTCGGTACAGAAGGGAAGAGGGACCTGGGAACCAGTTACATATTCAGAGTTTCTAACTCAACTTTTTCCTTTGTTATTTTTCTCCCAAACTCCTGGCAGTGTTTCACTGGTAAACATTCCTTCCCTTGCCCCAAATAATGGCGGCAATGTTTCATGTTGTTTCAAGGCAAAGAGTAGAAAGCTACTTGAACACACACTTTTCCACATTTTAAATTGCTCAATTATAATTAGAAAAAAGTCTACTTTAGTTTAGCAAAAATGAATACAAATTCTAAAACACATCTGCAACCTCTGTATTCTAACATATTGTCTATTTATCACAATCTTAAGTTCCTTCCACGCTGAAGTTATTAAAATATTGCGATCGTTATAGCTGAGGTCATAGTAGGAGGCCTAGACCTATCGTGTATTAGAATTCGGGGGTGAGCATAAGATTGTGTTTCTCCTGCTTTTTCATTTCCCCTTTTTATTGAATTATTCAGAATCTTTTATTATCTGACTTCTTTTTTTTTTTTTTTTTTTTACCTTGAAAAAAATAATTTCATGGCTATTTACATGTGGAAAAGGCTTTGTTTTGGTCTTTTATTTTCTAGACTGAAATTGATTAATCCAATGAAATAAGTTCAATAAATTGCTTCCCCAACAACAGATGAACTCTGTACTTTTTATATTGAATTTTATCTACTTCTTACTGGAAATGTTGTTATGATAGTGGAATTAGTTGGCAAAGGTTATATTTCAATGACTTGGACCATAGACAAACTCTCTTCTATCCATTGACCTATAATTTTTTTTTTTTTTTTTTTTTTTACTTCTTGCAGTTGCTTTTGTATGATCAGGAGTTATTTAGGCACTCACTTGAATTCTAAGCAGCCCTGATCTCAGAAAATAAGGCTTACTTCATGGATAGTTACTGTTCTCTGACACTGACTGAATTGTCCAGACGGGCCATACCTGTAGTAGAGGAAAAGGCAGCACCAAATCTTATGAACACCCAGTAGCTACAGCCGTGGTGTCCTTTTTTGTTCCCATGTGGTATCAGTCGATGTCATGGCAGTGAAATGTGTTCAGGCTTTCTTTAGGGGCCACCTTGCAAATTTGCATCTTGGGTAATTTCCTAGGATTTTCTCAGGAGTTTTAGGACTGTACCATCTGACCAGATTTCCCTCTCTCATCTAGTGATTGCAATTGGGAAAAAAAAAAATTGGCTAGCTAAATCTTCCTCCACCTTACTTGATTAACTAATTAAAGTGCTACCAAAGCTATCAATTCAGAGCTAGAATAATTTACAAGGGGAAGGAATTCTGCCAAAAGTTTGCAAACTTCATTCCTAATTTAAGCCAGTCTTCTCCCAAGGGCATGATTTTGGGCCTCGAGGATTCAAGACAGCACTTAGAAGTCTCTGGGCACGGTGATCATCATTTGGGAATGAAAGCACTTTCTCTAGACAGTGGGACCGTGGCTTCCCCTTTGTAGAAACACAGAAAGTTTGAGCCGGAAGGAGTCCTAAAAATCATTTGACCTGACTATTCCACTGTATAGAAGGTGAAATGAGATCCAGAAAGGCTTGACGATTTACCCAGAGTCACACAGCTCCACACAACTCTTCTGACTCCTGCTCAGATGTTCTTTCAACTACACTGTGCATGGCTGGGCAGCTCCGCCTGTCCATCGCTAGAAAGTTGCTGAACCAATTCTCTGAGATCATTAGGTGTCAAGCCTCATTTGTCTTTGTCACCATAGCACGTGTATAGACAAAGGGAATTAGAGTGTATTTGAAGCAAAAAAAAAAAAAAAAAGCCTAAGAGACTCACTCTTCTAGCAGGTAGTCCAAACCACGTAGCTGAATAAGGAACTTATTCAGAGCCTGCTTAGAGCTCTTACACAATATATTTTGCTCCCTGTAACTCAGTTTCTTTGCCTGTGTTGGGAGGATATGGACCATGGCAATCCTTAGGCCCACCTTGTACGATTATGTATAGGGATCATTGACAGTCGGTGGACAGCTTCGGAATCTGCGGAGATTCCCTCTTGCACTTTCTTTAAAGCCTGTTTGGACATGACTTTGACTTGCTCATTGTCCTATTCAGCATGGCTGTATATTAGCCAGGACAATAAGTGCTGCACATCATTTTCCCAATACCCCAGTGACCAGGTGGGTTTCCAGTGGGGGCACATGCAGCATTCGCACGCTGCATGTCTCAGGTGTGGCTCACCGTCCATCAGGCTTGATGTAACGCCCTGCCGTTCTTCCCAGCCCAAGCACAGAAATCTCTTGCATCCCCACGGAGCAATCAGAGCCTTCTTGCACTTCAGACCGAGAAGCAGCTCTCACCAAACCACTGATATCTGCGTATGTGAGATGAAGCCGGTGTCCAACCTGTAATTCTGCTGTCACTGGGTCTGCGTTCGTTTTGGACAGAAAAGTTCCCGGTTTTGCTATTTCAGGTGAAATCCAGGCATCTTTTTCACTCATGCTTCCTTGTTAAGACATGAGTAAGGAAACTCTGCATTATTTAGAAAACACACAGCATCCATTCCGCTGTAACCTGGAACTGAAAGACGGGCTACTTTCATTTTGCCTGTTACGTGGGATGAACTAGAAATCCCTTCTTCGTGATCACAGTGATCACCATGGTTAGGAAGGCCGGGGAAGGAGGCCTGGGAACTTCTGAAGCTCGAGTGTCATTTGACCTCAGACACATCTGATTGTCCTCTGGCACAGGTCGCTGCTTTTCCAAAGGAACAAAAGAACATTCGACCAGCCGGGGCCTCATCCATGTGCTGCTGTTGCTGCATTCGGGGCTTCCCCCTCTTTTCTCTGCCTTGTCCGCTGCAGGACAGTTCAAATGGTCGATCCCAGGGCGTGCCTTGGCCTTGCTCTAGCGTACCCAGGCTCACAGGGGCTTTGTGCTCTTCTCAGCTGTTGCCACCCTGCACTCCGTAGGGGTCAGGCACAGAGGGAGGCCTAGGCTGGCGCGCGAGGGCATGTGCGGTCTGGCCTGCAGCAGCCAGCCTTCTCTGCGTCTCAGCTGCTGACTAGGGTTTCTTTGGCACGCCTTTCCTAGCCCCAGACTACTTGCGACACCCCATGTTTGTGCAAACAGCCCATCTGTGGGCTGTCACCTCTGAGCTGTAGCTTTCATAATCAGCTCCCTCCTTACAGAAGAGAGGTTGGTTTGTCAGTTACCAACTTGCGCTTCCAAGAGTCTGGGTCCCAGGTGATGCTCTCCAAGTCAGTGTGCTCGGAGACCCCTCTGCACGGCGCTCTGCCCCTTTATAGTAGCGCCACTGACAGTAGTGCCTGTGGCCGTGCCACTTGCGATATTTCAGTCCTCCCTGACGTTCTGTGCTCCCTCAGGGTACAACCCTGTGTGTAAAAACTTGGGATTATAGCTCCACGATGTTTGAGTAAGGCAGTAGCGTATCTTCACATGCTCGTTCACCTGCCGCCAGGTTAAAAACTTAAATAGTCCCTCGGAGGTGTCCCCTTCTGTCCTATCTTTTTCTAATTTACAAAGACCTTTTCTAAACCATAGACAATAATTTTAGGGCCACATATACCTTCTAGTCTAATATTGAGTGATGTCTTTTAGCCTCTTTTTGTCCATGAGTTTAAAGAAGAGTTCTTTTCTGCTTGGAACTCAGGTATAGCTTATAATAGATCTAGTCAAAATGGCTAGACCCGCGGTTTCTAGGGTCCAGTACAAACCCCCAGTCACATGGAGGCTGAGAGCAGTGGGCCCAGGCGGGTCGCGGTGCTGTCACGGAGCCTCAGCTGGGCATGCAGTGGACGGTCACTTGTGCACGAGTTCCAGTCTGCACAGCTGAGACAGGTAATGTGAAAGGTAGAATCGTGTCAAGAAACCGAGTCAAAGCCCAGTAGTTAGTCCAAACTACTTACTAGTCATCCATTAGAATTTACAGAGAATATAAACTCCCTCCTCAAAAAAAAAAAAAAAAAAAAACAACTTGGCATTTGATGTAACTCTGTATGATCAACAGATTTCCAAATCTCATGCCAGATAATATCTGTATCTCTGTGGGAGAGTGGGGGAGGCTTAAAATTTTAAATCAGGATTATTTAGAAAACAGTTTGCAAACTCCTCAGTGAGGTGAGCACATTGGCCATTTTGTCCGTGTTGTACTCTTGGGCATTTTTTTGGAATCACACAGAATTTCCATTCAGTCAAGACAAGTGAGCGTGGCAGGCGTTTTCCCTGAGAACCAGGAAGCGTGCACGTTTTTACTTCTGTGTTAAACTGTAAACTAAACAAGGCGACACACAAAGGAGTAGCAAAAGTTACAGAGTGGAAACACTGGAACAAAGCACGTCCCCGCTAATGGGAGCCAACGTGAGAGAGATTTGTATTCCAGGGTCCTTGGTGCTCACAAGATAGCACCTGTTAGAGCTTTGCAAGATCATTTCCTGGGCCCACGGTGACCTAAATGGGTCTAGCTGATAGAATTAAGAGCATTTAGGCTGGGCGCGGTGGCTCACGCCTGTAATCCTAGCACTCTGGGAGGCCGAGGCGGGCGGATTGTTTGAGCTCAGGAGTTCGAGACCAGCCTGAGCAAGAACGAGACCCCATCTCTACCAGAAATAGAAACAAATTGGACAGCTAAAAATAT
>CAUYSK010054048.1:0-42303 GCA_963575035.1 Avahi laniger | reverse complement strand
AACTTGTTAGAAATGCAAATTTTCAGCTCCCTCTTTGAAAAGACGCTGTATTTTTTTACTTTGATTTTCTATGTAATTTGTTGCAGAAATGTTTTCAGGATGGTGGATGTGTGTGTGTTTGTGTGTGTGTGTGTGTGTGTGAGAGAGAGAGAGAGAGAGAGAGAGAGAGAGAATGTATGCATATATGTAGTATAGATAATATATATCTTAATGTATTACTCTTTAATTATTTTACTTTGAATTAATTTATGTAACTTACAGGAAGGCTGCAAAGTAATACAAAGAGTCCTTATATACCACTTACCCACCTTTCCCTAATGTTAGTGCCTTACATGACAATAATATAGTGATCAAAATCAGAAAATTAACATGTGTATAATACTGTTAACTAAACTATATTCCATATTCAAATGTTCCTACTTTTCTCCTATTTTTACTACTTTTTCCTATTTTTTAGTTTAAGGATCCAATTCAGGATCCTATATTACATTTTGTTATTATCTCCTATATCCTCTCAAATCTAAAGGAATTCCTTAGTCTTTACTTGTCTTTTATTCCCTTAACACTACTTTTAATAAGTATTGGTTAGTTATTTTGTATAATATCCTTCAATTTCGGTTTTTGTGATATTTTCCCATGATTAAATGACATTATGGATTTTTGTCAAAAACAACACAGAAATGATGTTGTGCCCTTCTCAGTGCTTGTCAATTTTAGGGCATTCTAAAGTTATACTTTGGGAGTGACTTGTTTTGCTATATTAAAACCCATTTACTTTGTCTCTGGAGTATTTTTTTATTACACAAACTCTCTGTAGGTGAATCCTTTTACCTTCTCTCCAACATCTATTTTAATATAGACAATGAAAGTAGTTTCCAGCAGATCTAAAGAAAAGACAACACAAAGCCTGGGTACTTTGATAGGTGAATACAGTGAAGAGTAAAATATTTCCAGTGGGATGAAAATAGTCCCTCAGAAATCTCTCTGTCCCCCTCCTTGTAAGCAGTGAGAGGGGTCAATGCTACTTCTGCTGGAAAATTGTTCCACCTAATCCTAAGCACTAAGACAGATGCTGATTTTTCCAGCTGGCTTGAACTATCTCAGCATGGTCTTCCTTGAATAGGCATTACTCATCATCGGAGTCCAAGGCAGGACCAGGTTCTGGGGAAAGGGACAAGGACACAATGGGATTCTTTAGCTGTGGATCACTAAAATCTTCCCAAGGCCGAGGCAAAATTTTTCTCTACCTTGTTCAGCCAACCTAACTAGTCAACAACACTGGTTTTGCAGAAAATAATTCAAAGTTGTCTAAAGTTTTAACTTGCTTGGCCCCTACATTTGTGCGATTATGTTTTAGGAACCCTCCCAGGGGAATTGAGTCAAATGGGGCTGGATAGACTCTGAAGACTTCGACTCCTGGGTCCCACATCAGATGTTGTCCACATTTTCACAGAACGGGATTTTGAGAGAAAAACCACAGCCCTAGTACTGGGATCTGCTAATTTGCCTTAAAGTCAGCCAGCCTGTCAGCACTATTCTTTAGCACTGCTGGGGAAACTGTGATATTCTGCTTCACTAGGCATCACAGGGACCCTGCCCTATTTTAAAGGCAATTGTAGGAATAAGTATGCACATGTTATTGGGTGAAGATAATTAGTTCAGTTTTAAATTTGCTCAGTTGGAGATGCTTATGTGATACCTAAATGAGCTTTTGTATAGATGAAGCTAAGCATAAATTTCAAGAACAAGTATGAAAATTTTAGTGGAAAAACTCTTCATTAAACAATCAGAATTTGGTAGGAGATGAACTTGATATTTTTTTTCAAATTATCATCTGTAATCATGCTTTGTCAAATCTGAAATAATGTCTGGTAGATTCTATAGTTTTTAAGTAACTTACAGGTTTTAAGAACTCATGTGTTGTTAAAAAATATCATAAATTTACTTCATTTAATATATAAACATGAAAAGGAATGAAAACATTTCTTGTGTTCTGATAGGGAAAGATCTACATAAAAACTTCTAAGGAAAACAATCAAGATTCAGAGCAGTAAACATTATATCAGATTTAAGTTTTATGTAAGAAAGAATAGACAAATGGGTCTTTTATAAAATACACAATAATCTTTTCCTTTTATATAAGAAATAAACTCACAAGAATTCAATAAAAGTTGTTATCTACAAGGAAATGAAGGAGATGGGATAGGATAGTATCGTGTCATTGTTTGGATTTTTCTAACATATGAATGGATTATTGATTTAAAGTGGAAAAAATAACATTTTAAAAATGGCTTGGTATTACAAAGTCCAGTTCTGTCCAGGGTAACTTAAATTTCAACCTTCTCTCCTCTCCTCCTTCTGCAGTGGAATTCCAGGTTGCTCTGTAGACTGAGATCCCAGTGGGAAGGAGATATGACTTTCTTATTCACTATTCTTGCTACTTTGCCCTTGGAATGTTATGAGCCATGATCTGTTTTTATTATTCTTTTCTCTTCACAACTGCTTGATGATGAGGTCTCCTTGCCCTTCTTCTTGGGTGGGATACTTGCCTCACAACTCAAGCTGCACTATCCTGCACAATGTCTTCTTGGCATATTAGAAACTCACATATATTTCCTCGACTTGAGGATTCTACTTTATCTCTTCCTTGCTAGTTTTTTTCCATGTTTCCTCTTTTGCTGCACCCAGAGGCTTAGAAGGCAAATCAGCAAGTCTGCTGCATAAACAAACTTCAACTCAGGGAATAAGATGCCAGTCACCCTCCTTGAAGGCAGTCCCAATTTCTGCAAATGAAATTTCCTTGAATTTCTCGCACCTTCATTGGTGGTAAGGAAACTCATTTTCCTCTCTCCCTTGGGGAGAACAGGGTAAAACTCTAGCAGATACAGATAGCCAATAACTTATAACTACAATGATTCCATCATCTACCTATGTCTCCTAGTTTTTAAATAAAAGATGGGATATGAGATGGGCAGTGATGGAGATGGAGTAGCAGAGCTTGTTTAATGGCCTTTCCAAATGTCCTAAAGATGGTACCTCTCACTGGCTGTTTGGGTTTCTTTTTAGAACAGTGAGCTTCATGTCTTTTTCTTCACTATGGGTTTCTAATCACCAATTCTGGGGCAACAGGAAATATTTCAGTGAACATATTGATGAGAGTGACCTAAAAAAGAGTGTATGAGTTTGCTTTGCTTTTCCAATGACCAAGGATGGGCTGTGCATAGAGTAAACGTGCATTCAACAGAAGAATGAGAGGTAGGAAGGAAAAAGAAATGATTAAATGAGTGAAATTGCAATTCTGTTCTTTGGGTAGATGCTATTTTATAGAATAGTGAAAAAAGAATTTTCTTCAGAAGTGTCACTTAAATAGGTGAAAGTAGAAAGTATAAAACATATTTTACTAGTCAATTTGAAGTAAAGTACCAGAGAGTATGACAGAGAGAAGGAAAGAAGGCGCACATTCGGATTGGCTTCCTTTAATGGTCTATTGCTTGCCTATTAAGCACTCTAAAATCCATTAGTGAAATCATATTGCACGGTACAGCTTCCCCTATTCTGGGTGTTTTTAATAATATTTTGTTAGAAATATAATATAGAGTAAAACACAATATAGTGTTCTAGAGAAAAAGAATAGAATTACTGAGTTTTGAAGCCATTTTAAGTAAGTTTCAGTATCTAAAGTTAATGTCTGCAAAATGTGCTAAATTTGCATACATTTACCTGAACTAAATGTGGTTTTTGTTATAAAACAAAGTAATTTACCATTTCATCATTCCTAATTCATCTCCTACCAAGTCACCGCAAAGTCCCAGCTGATCAAATCGATCTCACAGTGACATAGGCACTGTGGAACTGCCAGCCTGTCGGCCAGTCTGAATTCATCTACCACAGGACAGTGAACAGAGGAGAGTAAAGACAAAGCATTAGCCACTCAAGCAGATCTCCTACACAGGCATTTCTGTAAAAAATGGCAATTTTTCAAAAGCCACTCTTGAAAGTTGCAACTGCGGTATAATTTCACTAGCTGGAGATGGAATCAACTGTCTCAGACTTTCTTCTTCCTTTGACTTGACACGTTGCCACACACATTGCAGCTGCTTAGAGTAGTAAGAATGGTTCCTGGTGAGACAGTTAATGCCTTTTCTGGATAAGATTCTCATTGCTTTTTTCCTGGAAGCCTTTTATGACTTTTCTAATCTACATTATTATTTACATTCTTTGAATAACTTTTAGTATATATCCCAATTGCTCACCTTTTTGATGAATTAGATAAAATTACAAATTGTAATTTTTTTCTTTATTCGTCTAACCAACTTTTGCTAAGTGCTAGGTACACTGTATTAAGAGGTGACTAAGAGGACCCTTCTATTCAAAGAGCTTGCAGACTGAGAGGAGGATGGGCAAGGGAACCAGCGATTATGATTCTCCAGGGAAAGAAGTATGATAGCATGGTAGACTGCCATGGGACAGCAGAGGAAAGTTGCCAACCCCAGCCTGGGGTGTCAGGAAGCATATTCTACAGGAAATGATACATTTGAGAGTTTTTCATTTGGGAGGATGTATCCTACCAACATCTAATAGAATGCAATATCCTTGAGCATTTAGAAGAATAATGTCTGACACACACTGAAATGTTTTTTGAATGAATAGATAAATAAATAAATCATTTTTTTTCTTGGCACTTAGTTTTCCAAGCACCATGAACTTAAATGGAATTACTCATTTTCAATCTAAAACTAAAAGTAATTTAGCCTCAAGTTTTAGTTGAAGACAGTGTAAACTGTTCAGACAATTCCTTAAATATAACCTTCTAGTGCATGAACAGCCTTGTAAACAAAAAGCCCACATTGTTTGTGATTGACCTGAAAAGTTCTCTAATAACCATCTGTCAAACAACATATTTCCTACCCCATCTGCTGTGAAATGAGCAGGAGATAAAAACAATAATAATATGTTGTGTTCCTACAGTTTTTCTGGGTAAGTAGCTTAAAAATAAAGGCCCTAAGCCCAGCAGATGTGATAAATTAATGCCAGAAAGCAGCAAAATACAACTCTAGAATAAAATAAAGATAATAACAATAATGATGGTAACAAAGTTTTATGATGGAAGTCCTTTCAGAAATAGGGTAAGGAGACGAAATTTCCAGTTCTCTGTGTGAATAAAAAGACTGGAAAAATTGCATTTAATTTTAATACATTGGGTTGCATTTAGGTTATGCTATTATGGAGAGAACAGCTGGTGTAAATGCTTAATGAACCACTTCCACAGGAAGAAAAGGAGGATTGAAAGAGGAAAGAGGACTCATCTTTACTGAGAATCTACTATGTGCCAGCCAGTTTACATTTATATTCTTCCTTCTTCCTTTCCCTTCTTGCCTTCCTTTGCTTTGTTCTTTCCTTTTCTATCCTCCCTGTAGTTGAGACACTTGTCCCTTTATTCTCCTTTTATTCACCAATTATAAGATGATTAAGGTTAGCTAGACAGATGGCTGCCCAAGGTAGCCTGGCATCCCTTGGTAGATTCTGATTCATGGGGAGACATGAAAATGGTGTGGGGAATATTATGTGTCCTTAGAGATGGGATATCATGAACACTTCCTGCCTCTTCTCCTTCTTCCTCCTGACTCAGATGAGAATATTATGGCCAGAGATAAAGAACCTACTTTGGACTTTGAAGCAGAAACTATGTTTTATGTTAGTAAAACAAGGATCTATAAGAAGTTAGGATCTTGGTAATAGATCTTCCCTACCAGGTTTGGGTTTATGTGAGAGAGAAGCATCTTGTTTGAAATACTCTTATTTTGAGTCTTGTTCACTCACAGTCAAACCTAATACTAATACATTTCCATTACTTCATTCATATATTGTTGCTTGATTCATTAATTCATCAAGCACAGTGGCCCGCAAATGAGGGGTAGTCACATGATGAACACGTTTAAAATTAGTACACACGGATTTCTATTCCCTTCTACTTCTTTACAGCTGTGTGATCATGAGACAGTAACTTTATTCTCTGAATCTAAGTTTTTTATCTATAAAATGATAGATGTAGATGAGTAGCTCTCATTAGGGGGCAATTTGACAATTTCTGGAGACATTTTTGATTGTCACAATTGAGTGGTGGAGTACTACTGGCATCTAGTGGGGAGGGGCCAGGGATGTCAGTAAACATCCGACAATGCACAGTACTGCCCTCCTCCCGCTATGACAAAGAAATATCTGGCTCAAAATGTCAATAGTGCTGAAGTTGAGAAACCCTGGTTCAGATAAAGCGTCTCAGTTCCTTTCTAAATTCCAATAATTCCTTTGGAATTAAAATAATCCATTCATGATTGAGACAATGCTGTTATATTTCTTGTGGGACTCTGACATTCAGTAAGATAAGACCCTTGACAATGAAACAAATAAACAAAAATACCTTGTATAGTAAGTTCTGTGATAGGGCATTTGCCAAGAGTGGTTAAACGAGAGGGGATTATTCTGTCTTTCTCTTCTGTACTCCTCAATACATTGGCTTTGTCCTCAAGCTGGACCTACTTAGGATTGTGACATGACAGCCAAAGTTCCAGATGTCACATAAGAAAAAAGAATATGCAGCAGAAAAGAGTAACTTTTTCTTTCTATGTCTATTATTATTGGAAAGAAAAATCTTTTGCAGTAGCACCGAAAGACTTTTCCTAACAATTCATTAGCTAAAATTTCTGTTCTAGGTTTTCTTATCTGTAGGTGACATCTAGGAACTGGAAGCTACCATCTTACCAAAAGCAGCAGAGCCAGTCTGGGGATAAAGTCAATCTACTAAGAGTAGCAGAGAAGAAAGATAAGAAAATCCTGGGTTCTCGATGACATCATTAATGGATCCAACCTTAGAAATATCATATCACAGGAATTTGTATTGTATGAAATAAATTTCCCTTTCCAATTACCCCAATCACTGGAAAAAAGAATGAGACCATTGCTCTCTTTAGCATGTGATTCACCCGCTGGAACTGGGGTCAGGGGTCAGTAACATTTACTGTAGAAAACACTGTACAGGAGCTGGGATTTAAAGATAAATAAGGCAGAATCTTTGTGCCCATGGAGTTCCCAGTGTACTGAGCAGGGTACATGGATACACAACACATTGCACAGAGCAAGTCCGTGTGCTGAGGAATGTAACAGTGCTAAGCAAAGCTTACTTTGGTAGCTGGCATGAGTAACACTTAACAAAAACAGGTCAAACACACAGATGGATTTGGGAATTGAAAATAGGAAAATTATGCTGATATCAATTGTGATTTGGTAAAAAAAATAATAAAATAAAAGATTTAATAGGAAAATTTTTGAAGAGAAGTAAATTCAAAAGGCAGAGAGTACATTCTCAGGCTATTTCCAGAAAAAATAGAATGTAATTATGACAGTATAAAAATAACACATAAGAAGAATTATTTGTGAAAGGAGGCACTGTTGAGACAGTTTGTGTCTGTGCTGTTTACCCTGTATTTTTATGGTCTTCTACACTACAGAAAGGTCCAATTTTATGTGAATACAATACTTATAGTTTGTTTTAGGGTATAAAAAATATTAAATGAAATTCCCAAGCTGTCTATCATATTAATACCAGCAACAGTTATTTTCTATTTCCTAGACTAGCCAGATTTTGTACTTTGGGTCCTGTCCTTTGTTCACTGCATTCTGTTTCTCTAATTGTGTCATGTGTTTCGAATCTGCTTCACCAGCTAGACTGAAAGTTTATTGAGGGCAAGCATTTGAAGATAATGATCATCTATATCCCATATGTAACAGCAAGACATACAGGGAATAGAAGGGAATAAAGGGACTGACATCAAATAGAAAATCCTTTAGTGGCAGTGATAATGTGAAGAAATCAAACCCTGTCACTGGAGTCTGTTCATCTTTGGTAGACAGAATTGCAGCAGAAGTAAAGAATGTTAAATCTGGGTAATACTTTGCCACTTTGGTTTGAGCTTTTAATTTTAGTAGTAATGAAAGTGGTAACTAAAGATATGAATGAGTTGCTCCAAATCCCACAGCTCATTAAGCTGAGAGTGAAGACAAGATGCCAGAACACAAACACCCATCTCTAGATCAATTAAAATGCATGAGGACAAGCAGGGCTGAGGGTAGAAGTCAATACTGTCAACAGAGCTATTTCTATATTTTTTCTCATTCCCTGGTGAATATTGAGAACTTGGCTTTTTGGTTTGTCCTTATGCCTTGAAATTTTGCCGTACATATTTTTTTAAATATTTACATTGAGAAGCACTGAAACAGACATTAAACACCTCCAACTGAGTTCAAAGGACTCTTCTATTAAATATTTCCCTCTTGTTTCAGCCAGCAGTGAAATTTCAGAATATTTAATTTGGCCACGTTAAAAGTCTTAGCTGTCTTCTTTTGCATTCTTCTTTTTGTTCCCCTCAATTTCGCAGAGGGAGTCTTGAGATCTATTTTAATCTAATTATTTTTGACAGGCCAACTGTACCAAACAGGATGAAATTATAACCTTTTCAGTTAATTGTTGTGATTATCTACTTAGCATAATGCTCTTGCCTGTCACACTAAGGAGAAGCCTGCTGTGGGGATGCAGCTGGCAGCGAGGCATGAAGGGTGTGCCTTAGATTTTATTTTAAAAAATCACAATATGTGTGCACATTAGGGAATAAAACAGATGAAGATCAGCACCTGGATAACTGGCCAAGAAAGTAAAGTTTTCTGCAGATGAATGAATAACTAAACTTTCATTCTCTCAGTCTGACCCTTTTGTATTGTAAGGACAAGAAAGAGAGTAGTGAATTAGAGATTTGGTGACACATTAGAAGTCATTTTCCCAGGGAATACCATAGGAAACAGCTGTCGAAGTTAGGGGTGGGGTGGGGAAAGTGGAGCAGTCATGAAGGAATTTGATGGAGCACAGCGGAGAAATGGACCCAAGCCATAGTTAAGGAAGGGTACTCAATAACTTCTTTCTAGTGACATGAGTAAAGTGGTCTTGCAGTGCATGGGTATAACAAGCACATAAAGCTGT
Organism: Avahi laniger; assembly: GCA_963575035.1. Lineage (NCBI taxonomy): Eukaryota > Metazoa > Chordata > Mammalia > Primates > Indriidae > Avahi > Avahi laniger. The sequence goes on along the minus strand of CAUYSK010054048.1, from coordinate 33,275 downwards.
GGAAAAGAGGAGTGACAAGTAGGAAAAGCAGGACTTGGAGAAAGGACCCTTTGGGACATTGCTTTCATCTTATTGATTTCCTCAGGGGACTCCTTTATCTTTTATTTTGGTCTGGACACATTATTGGGATGAAGGACAATCAGGACATTCATTATTAATTTTTTTTTATCATGAAGGGATAATAATGTCCACATTACAATTTCAATTTCCATTAGCTAAGGACAAGGAGTATCAGGACTTGAGATTATATATAGGGCCAGGACCAGGAATTCTCATGTCTAAAGGCTCTCTTGGTGTTTGCTGTGAGAACCAGAGGTTCCTTTTTACGTGTCCACCCTTGAAACTATGACCTTATTCTAATTGGCTTCAGTATTATTCATAATTCAAAGATAATTAAAGTGTGCTCAAGACTTTAGCGAGGGCACCAGGAGTCAAACCCTTACTTAGGGCTCCCTAATATATTGCTTCCATAGTGTCTGACCTCAGAAAGTGTCAATATATTATCTTTTTGGCTTTGTAGCTCAATAACCTTGTCTAGTTTCCTTGGAAGAGTTGGTAATTTTTTGCCTTTCTCTCTTCTAAAAGATAGATGTTAGACTGAGATAGTTCTCCCACATTTGGGACAAAATGAGAGATGAACTTAAAATAATTTATAGATGCCTAATGTCACATTTAAAGAAGTTTCTTGAATACCATATAGAAAATAGTGAGTTTATTCTGTATCAGACATGGTGGGTACATAGTATACCTTTGCGGAGAGAAATGATTAATCCATTCATGACACGTATTTATTGTTCATTTACTATGTGCCAGACATTGTGTTATTCCTTTAATGGTATCTGTTTTCTTAGGCCCACGTTCACATAACAAGAAATCAGGCTGAGGTTGGGGATATCATGTGTCTAGCATATGTAAATGTAATTAATTCGTTTATTTGAGTATGTCCATAATAAAACTCAATGAGACAGTTAAGCTACATTTAACCCTAGGTAACTGCTCCAAAAATATGTCAAGTAGTTTATAAGAAGCATTGGATGTGAAAGTAAGATTTGGTCAGAAAGGCGGGATAGTTGTAGGGTTAAAAACGTGGACTATGAAGCCAGATGGGCCGGGTTTGTGTTTCCGCTGCAGTATTTGCTAGCTGGAGGACTTTGGGAAAATTAACCTCTTTTTGCCTCAATTTCCTCATCTTTGAGATTAGGGCCACAATAATGCTTATTCATAAGATTCTTTGAGAGTTCAATGTGATAATTAGAAAAAAAAATACCTGGGCCATATTAAAAGCTTAGTAATTTTTACATTGATGTTGATAGGTTTTTTTTTTTTTAATCCTGTAAAGACTCTATTTTGCCCACCAAACCAGAAATTAGAAATTTCCTCCTCCTTGGTGAGGGCTGGAGCTTTAGATTAGGAAAGAATTAGTTTAAATAGTCAACAGTAATTTTATGATTAGGAAAAGGAGTGAGTCATTACAACTCTGATTTTTCTATGCTATTAATAATATTCTTTGAGGACTTTCTGGATACTGGATGGTGTTCATTGTTCCTCAGCTACACACTTGTCCTTCTCTAGATTCCTTTCTATTGATGGGGCTACAAATCTGCTCAGTACATTTCAGACTCTTTTCCAAACAGATTTCTGTGAAACTGCTAATGGGGAAGTGCTAGAGATTGGAAGGTAGGAGAAGAAGAAAAAAAGGTGTTGCCAATCCCTGATGGCAATAGAAATAGTGGAAGTGCCAGCATTTTAGCGTGAAACAACAGCGCCATATATGAGATTGGGCTCAATTAGATCTTCAACACAGAAATCAATCGCATGAAAAGGAAGATCGAATGGTGCGGCAGTCATACTGTGTGGAAGTCCCTGGCCGTAGCATGTGGCACGCTATTCTAAAGCAGCCAGCCTTTTAGACCGATAGAATGGATTTGATGATTCACTTAATACCAGCTAAGAGACAACACCTTGTGAGTTTGGGCTGTTTTCCCATAGGGTATGGTATATGCTTTGAACCTTTCATGAATATAACTTGCGGTTTTCCTCACAGCAGGAATACGGAAGTCTAGGAGTGAGGAGTGGAAGTGGGTGACTCCTGTCACAATGCCTTTAACAACAAGCTCACAGATGTTTGCTTCTCATTTCCACAATTTTGGGTTTTCTGGTTTTAGATCCCAGGAAAAATAACTTCTAAGGATCACAATATTGTTCTCAATGAAATTGAAGTTGGGATTGCTACCTGGTTATTTTGAATTCCTTATGTCACTGAACCAAGAGGAAAATAATATAGTTACTGTACAGGGTGGGGTTTATTTATTTTTATTATCAGGTGGAAATAGGATGTTGCTGATCAATAGAGACAGGGGAGACTAAGAAACCCAGGGGATTCTCTGGGTTGTGCCTTAGTACTTCCGGGTACAATAGTGAATGTGAGTGGAAGATGACAAAAATCCAATAAAAGTAAGGCCAACAAGAAACATTTAGGTTAATATACCAGGTAACGAACATGATCAGCTGAGGTGTTCTCTGATACAAAGGCAACATGAAATAGGTCATAGACTGAGGAGTTATAAGTATCAACTATGCTTTTAGGGATAGTTACAGAAATAAGAAGTGTAGTGACTACTCATATTTTCCTATTTGTTTGTTATGTACATACTTATATACTATTCATATTGTCCTCTCCATTTTTCCTACTATATTATGTACGAGGAGGTACAATTTAGCCTTTAGGTAATAGTATACCTACATGGGCTTATAACTAAACTGGAAGTGGAAATAATATTATTTAGTCACTTGTTTGACCTGGTTGTGCCCTTTGGGGAGAAAAAATAAGTCTCTGTTATGAAAGATAACTGGTTTTTGTTGTGTGGAAACCTGTCACCATTAAAGTTGTTGTTTGGAAGTTTAAATATGATCAGAACGTGGGTATGGAAATGAGTCGTCAGGAGTGCACTCTGCCACACGGTGTCTATATTCTCTCAGCTTTCTATTCAGCCTTTTTATATTTCTTCCTTGAATAGCAAGGCTGGAAGCCTATAAACTATGTTTTCTCCAAATTCTCTTGCCAGTTGGCTTCCTGTCATGTGCAGCCAATGGGAAATATTGAAATGAGATTAGAAAAAGGAGAAAAGGAGAAGTAATTTTTCTAGCTCCTGGCAGTGCTTTACAACGTGGCAATGGCATCACTGGCAGGGACAGTGGAGACGGCAGCGATGCTGCTGGCGGGTTGTGTGCCTTGGTTCCAGATAAAGTACCTCAGGTCCAACGACACCGTTTTCAAGGGGACAGTGACCACGAGCTCAGGGCTGTAACACTCTTCCGCTTCTTCAGTCCTATGGGAGGTAGCAGCCACCTTCTATTACAAATTTTGGGATAAACTTACCTTCCCCTTGGACTTCTCCAGATCTTTTAAGTCCTTTTAATGAAATCCGGGCATTTAACTCAATTTTTTAATCATGCCTAGAATTTTCCTTATTGGATATGGTCTAACGCAGCCTCACGGAGGGAATGTTTCCAGCCCAGCGCTCCATTGTCCTGCTGCTTGGATTGTTTAAGACTATTACAGAGCATGGTCACTGTGACAGAGCGGAGGAGGCGTGGCACGGAGTTAGTTCCACTCACTTCATTTTTTTTTTCATTTCTGTCTGCTCAGTTTTGGAACTCTGTCTTTTATTGCCGTATTACTTCTGCGGCATGCTAAACAGAACTGAGCACCATCTATTCTGGGGAGATGGATTCAGAGCACTCATATTCAGCCCTAATGCATTTCTGAAATCTTTGTTTATATGCTCTGTATCTCTGGTTTAGGACATGGAATAATTGCACTCTACTTTTCCAGAAGCTTTCCCACACTGTTTAGTCAGAGGTGGGGTTGCCAGATAAAATACAGAATGCCTGGTTAAATTTGAATTTCAGATAAATATTACATGAGACATACTGGTACCAAAAAACAACACTGTATTGGATATGCATATAAAGTTTTTTCTTTTGCTAAATCTAGCAACCCTAGTCTAAGAAGTTCTGTAAGAAGTTTCTCTAAGAGCTCCCCATGTTGTAACAGAATGATATTATATGAAGCTTTCTACTTTATAGGTCCAATAACAGGTTGATATGTTTAACCTTCAGCAGAGAGTTCAAGGTAATGCATTTCTAACTCCATGTTCCTTTAATCCTCAACAGTAAGGGGACGGCATCTAACATTCCAGACGAGTGGTTCTTAAAGTGTAGCCCTGACCAGCAGCATCAATGTCAATGGCGTGTACTCATGCCTCTCACCGATCTACCTTGTCAGAAACTCTGGTGTTGGGTCCAGCAACCTGTGTTTTAATAAACCCTCCAGGACATTCTAATGCAAGTTCATGTTTGAGAAGTACTGCCCTAGTGTAGTCAAATACAGAGCATCTGCAATGTTTTCCCTCCTGCTCTGCCCATGCTAGAAGTTTTCATTTCTTGACTATATTATTTCCCACTAGATCTGGTCTACTCCCAGAATATTTCTTAATTTAGCTATTCAAGAAGGCACTGCCAATTTATTTCCCAATGCATTATATTAGTTCCAGGGTATATTTCCAACTTCTCATCCCCAACTTTGGAATCTCACTAAAACCTACTTTTCCTGGTATAATGCTTTATATTCTGAAATATCCTTCCTTAAAACCTATACTTTTTTCAGCTATAAGTTTTCACCAGAGACGGCTTAAAATGACCGAGGCTGAGAGTAAGTTAATAGAGCCTCACGTACTAATGCTGGTTTCTGGTACAAGATACACACCTGAAAGCACTGAAATTCATTTGACAAAGGTTCTCTATAAAGTAAAATTTAAGAAACTGTAGAAAACAAGTTAAATAAATTATTTTAGTTAAGAAAGATTTAACAGTGGCCTGCAAATCACATTGAAACAAGTAACAGTTTATTATTTGTATGTTTAAATTGTGTTTTTGGTCTGTCATCTTGGGAAGTCTGAGACATAAAATTCTTATGCTAAATCCATCTGGGTTGATGTGGAGATTCTGATTGAGGCACTGTTTGAATTTACAGAGAAGAAATCTCATTTCCCACAGGTAAATAATTCCTGAAATAAAGTCATTATAAATTACAGTGTGGCTTATTTACCATCAATACACACTCCACTAATTAGATGTTGGATGGATCAATTGCAAGGCAGCACTGGGTCAGGTCAACATTAGAAAAAGAATGACGAAGGTTTGCTTAGCAAGAGGCCAGTTCTAACGAGTAAACTTGAAGCAATTTTTTTCTTCCTACAGAAGCAGGATTCATGCCTCCATGACTGATACGATAATTTACGCAAGAGTCAGGAGTATAAGCAGAGAATGAGTGGTATAAATTTGTCTCGAAATACATAAAAAGGTGATCAACCTCATTACTAATATAAATATTCTCATTAAAACAATAATGAGATATCATTTTTCCTATATTATTGGCAACTTTTTTAATGATGAAGAATTTTGGACTATCAATGGTGTGATGACATCTAAATTCTCAGATTCTACTTAAAAGAATGTTAATTACTATTACACAAATTTTATGAAAGTTAGCTTGATTATTTTCATCTAGAGTATTTTAAGTATTCTCTTTGACCCAGTAATTCAACTTATTGTAATTTGTCTTTAAAAAAAAACCCAGAAGTATGAGTAAAAATTTTATGCACAAGGAGGTACTATTTTTTAAAATGGCAAAAATTTAGAAATAACTAAATAGCTATTTATATCAATAGTTTGAATAGCTCTAACAGTAAGAGAATGACTAAAAAAAATTATGGTGCTTATAAAGTAAAATCACTATATGACTGTTCAAACATTTTATATAAAATTCTTATGCTGTAATGTGAGGTGGAAAAGCAAGATAGAATATTGTACCATTGGTTCTCCTGTGTCTGTATATCCCCCATCCATGGAATCAACCAATGGTGCATTGAAAATATAGTATTCAAGTGATGCAGAACCTATGGCTACAGAGGGCTAACTTTTTATATACAAGGGATTCACAGGGCCAACTGCAGATTTGAGCATCTGCAGATTTTGGCATCTGAGGGGGCTCTGGGACCAATCTTCCAAGAATACAGAGGGATGACTATACTTAATGGTGATCTAATGGCTCTTGTATTATCCTGGATAGAGCTGGAGCCCATTCTACTAAGTGAAGTATAAAAAGAATGGAAAAGCAAGCACCACATGTACTCACCATCAAACTGATACTAACTGAACTTAACTGACCAACACTGAAGTGCACATGTGGTAGTAACATTCACTGGGTGTCGGGAAGGTGGAAGGGAGAGAAGAGGATGGGTATATTCACACCTAATGGGTGCAGTGTGCACCTTCTGGGGGATGACACACTTGAAGCTCTGACTTGGGTGGGACAAAGGCAATATATGTACCTAAACATTTGTACCCCTATAATATGCTGAAATAAAAATAAATAAATAAATAAGAAAAAAATAAAAAATTACATTAAAAAAATCTCAGTTTTGTGTACACATAAACAAATATATTTATAGTAAAATGGAAGAGAATAAAACACACAAAAATTCTGATAATCACATTCTCTAAATGATAGGCCTAGAATCATTTTCCTGAATGTGTTCCCTGTATATTTTATATTTGTAAAATAATAAGTTATTATATTTAAAATCAGAAATAAAGTCATATAATATTTTATTTTTAAAAAGTTTCATTGAAATGCCCCAGAAATCTCATTCCAAGTTCCAATAATTTACTTAATATTATTTTATAAAATTTATATTTATTGAGCACCTACTATGTGCTAAACACACTAACATACATGCACAGGCACAGAAAAATTATCTCAGGTGGTGATAAGTATCATAAGAAAAAATGTAGAGTATAAGAAGTACAGATGCTCTCTATTTTTGATGGGGTTATGTCCCAAGAAATCCATCATAAGTTGAAAATATCATAAAAGGAAAATACATTTAATATACTTAACATACTGAATGTCATAGCTTAACTAAGCCTACCTTAAATGTGCTCAGAACACTTACATTAGCCTCCACTTGGACAAAATCATCTGACAGCACAGTACACTGTAGAGCATGGGTTGTTTACCCCTGGGATGGTGTAGCTGACTGGGAGCTGTGGCTACTTCGTGCTGCCTAGCATCTCGAGAGAGTGTCCTACTATGTATCCCTAGTCTGGGGAAAAATCCAAAGTTGAAATTCGAAGTAAAATTTCTAGTGAATGTGTATGGTTTTAACACCATTGTAAAGTTGAAAAATCATTAAGTTGAACCATCATTAGTTAGGGATCATTTGTAAAAAATATGGAGTAGTGGAGGAGGGATCTTTCTGTGGAAGGGGAAGGGCTTTATTAGAAGACTTGGAAACAATGAAGAGCTCGTCATACAGCTACCCTGGGCAGGGACATTTCAAAGAGAGAGAAGAGCAAGGGCCAAGGTCCTTGGGTTGAGAGTGTATGAGGTCTATTCAGGGTATACAAAAAAGCCAGAGTGACTGGAAAGAACTGAGCAAGGGAAATAATGGTAGGAAAAAAGGCAGAAAATGAAGCTGAAGCCAGAATATACAGGACCTTGTCAGCCCTGAAAAAAAATGGATTTTCTTCTGAGTGAGAATAGAAAACTATTGGAAAATACTGAGAAGAGATGACCTGACTGGTTTCAAAGGGATTATTACTTCAACTACAATGAGAACAAATAAGCTATCCAGGGTCAAGGTGAAAGAAGGAGGACCAGGTAGGAGTCTTTCAATGTACTTCATGTGAAGGATAATGACGGTTTTATCCAGGGCGGTAGCAATGGAGAAAGTGAGGCATGGTCAGATTTTGGATATAGTTGAAAATGTATCCAGTTGGATGTTTTGATGGACTAGATGTAAAGCACAAAAGAGAGAGGAATCAGGATCACGCCAAGATTTTGGTTTGACAAAATGGATGTGCCTTTACTGAGACAGAGAATCCTGTGGGAGGAGCAGATTGGTGAAAGGGGAGGGATGGACAGAGACTGAAGAATTCTGTTTGAATATGTTTAACTTGTCCACAGTAGAAGAGAAGTGGATGCAAAAATATGAAGTGTAAGGCAGATGTGAATGGAGGTATATATGTGGCCATTGCAGATCTAGAAAGTATTTAAATGGATGGGACTGGATGATCTAAGCTAAGGTGTTAAGTGCAGATAGACAACAGGTCTGAAGACTGAGCCTTAAGGCATCTTAATGTTAGAAGTTAGGCAGGTAAACAGAAATCATCAAAGGAGACAAAGCATCTGCAGCCAATGCGAAATAGTTACCTATGTTACAGATTGCACGATTTTAATGTACATGAGAATCACTGGAGTGTCTTGTTAAAATGCAGATTCTAGCACTTTGAGTCTGGGTGAGTTTGTGATTCTGCTTTTATAACAACAAGCTCAAAGCCTATACTGCTGGACCTTGGACAGCACATTGAGTAGCGAGGACCTGGGAGAGAATGGCAGAGCCTGTTGTCTAGGGGAACATTCTTGTGTGTCTGGGAAGTTCTAAGAATCCACTTGAAATTGATAATCATGAATTTAAACTAATATTAGTCAGCAAGGTTTGTGTTTTTCTAAGTCCACTTGACTTTTTGGGTCCGGGTTTTAGGTGGGCATTTAATCCGAGTTGCATTTTACCAAATGAATGGGAAGGAGGAACAAAAGAGCTGATACAATATGCAAGGGAGTAATTACAATGATGGACTGAAAAATATCAGAATGAGAGAGGAGTAAATGCAGGCATAGGTAGTGGGGGATTGACAGTGAAAATTTGGTAAGATCAATGGTTTAGAGGTCCCAGTGGTGGGCAGAACATTAGTGTTGGGAGACAAGCCGGGCTTGGATGGACAAATGAGAGGTGTTCATAGGAGAATGGCAAGCTTGAGATTATCGAGTGGTCACAGTTATAGCCTAGGTTATGACCAGGGGGGTAGGTAACTGAGGTGGAATGGTGACAAAGTTAACCACTTTAACGGAAGATATGATTATATGAAGATTAACATCACTAAATATTGGAACAAAAATTGTGGGAGAGAGAGAGATGAGCCGTGTGCCCTGATTACCAGGAATCAGAGACAATGGCCCCAGGATCCACAGGTGAGTGCACAATAAGGAATGACAGTAGGTGGTGGAGTGTGGGAATGATTAGCGAAGTTCAGAAATATTTTCTTTTTCTTTCTTCAAGTCATTTGGTAGAAGTGCTCCCAAGAAGTTATGTCTGGTCAATTAATGTGAGCATAAGATGTCACCTCTGAAATGACCATCTTCAGGAGCGAGTATATGATTCTGAATGTCTCCTTCTCTCTGTCACGATAAAGGACAAGACGTAGGTTCTATCCAGGTGGTCTCAGAATGGGGCTGACATGAAGTATAATTTTCCACTGACCAGAGATGGACGAGTTAGGTGAATGAGAAATAAACCTGTTTTTGTTTTAAGCCAGTAAGATACTGAATTGGTTGTTAATGTATCAGAATGAAGGATCTTAAGTAATATACTTACATAGTATGAACTTCAAAGAAACTTGGAATTTTTAGGGAAAAGAAGCATAGTCTGGAAGTGTCATGAAGAGGGAGGATTACATTCCACATTTTAGGCTTAAAGTTACCAGTTGTGTGGTAGAGAAAACAGAGAAATCTATGTCTTCAGAAGGTGAGAAAATGAAAAAAGACAGGGGGCGATTTTGCCAAGGGTATGGGTTTTTGAGAGTGTATTTGATCAGGAGATATGAGAAACATTTGGACAAAAGGTAAGGGATTCCCAGAGTGTCTCACAATAATCAAGAATATAGGGCAGAGATTAGAAAACTTTTCCTCTAAAGTGTCAGACAGTAAATAGTTCAGGCTTTGTCTGTTAAGAAGCAAAGTTCAGGATATTCTGCAGGTTTTTCTATAACTATTTAAAATGTAACCATTAAAATATATAAAAAATATTCTTAGCACTCAGGTCATACAAAACCAGGAGGTGGGCTGCAGTTTGCTGACCCCTGATGGAAAGCATGATGGCCTTAGGTCCTCCCTTGCTTTTCAGGAATTTCAGCACAATCAGCCTACAATGACTGCTGAACACGCTCCCCGCTGGCTGCTTCTGCTGCCCCGCCTGTAGCCTCCACTGCTGCTATTACCGCCCTGACCATACAAACGATCCCTGTGCTAGGGTTACCAACATTCCTTTTAACATCATCCTTTCAAGTGCTGCCATTTATGAATGCTTGCCTTTTTATATACTTTGCCAACGACTATAGAATCACAGCTTATTTGTGGTTCGCCATAATCCTGTGGAACTGGCATCATTGTTTCCATTGCAAAGTTGAGGAAAGTGTGACTTGGAAAAATTAGTCCAATGGTATCTAAGTGGCATGGGCACCAATGCAAACAGCATTCCCCTTCATGTCACACCCAAAAATTACAGGGTGTTACTTTTTGTGCTTTTCTCAGATGACTTATATTTTAATTTCTGCTGTTCAGAAATACGGGCGGCAAGTAAGGCAAGCCATGTAAATGGCTCTAAATCTTATAAATCCCTGTGACTGTTGACACATTAAAGTGTTCCCCTGTCCTGCCTTTTTCTGACCCATATTATAATCTTCCCCCAAATTGGTTGGCATGGGGCCTGAAATGGCTGCCCTTATTTTAGTTCGATTGTATGACATTAGTTCTCGAGGTTTTAAATATTTAAAATTAATGGGCAGTTTGGGAAAAAGAGGACTTATCAAGTGCAAGGCATATGACCTCAATTTCTTCAGTGTATTTGAAATTGACTTTTTCCCTATAGGACGATAAAAAAAAATATTGAAATTAAAACAGAAAGGTGTACTTTTGTTGTAGCCAGATAATGTGTTTGAGCTGCTTGACCTGATTGGGGAGAAGAAAGCCCAGCTGAATAATATGATTGAGATCTACGGAAGAAGAATACTCAAGCAGGTAAGACTTAACCTTTATTTAAATAGGTAAGAAACTAAAGTTTTGTCAATGAGTTAAATTCTTTAACTTTTATACTTTTCAACAAGAAGAGCATTTGGTCCTAAAAAATAATCTTTTACAAAGGCCGACATTTTGGCCCAGCATTGTTGTTATTGGTTTTAATATATCTTATTTTTTAGAGCTGTTTTAGGTTCACAGAAAAATTGAGCAGAAAGTACAGAAAAATACAATGTATTTCAATTAGTATTTTTTACATGTACTTATTACCTGAAGGTAGGTAGGTTTTCTTGTTTGTTTTGTCTTTTTTATTTCAATCACACTGTAAAGAGGTAAATTTATATTTTTGCAAATCAAGTGTAGATAAATATTGTCTTTGTTTCCTTTTCACTATAAATACATAAGATTTAATCTATAATTTAATCTTTTAAATATTTGAGAAGGAACAATCCATACTTTTATTATCGTAGAAAAGAGCCTAGATGTGACTTTTTGAAAATGGTTTTTAAATTGTACCTCAATTATTTGAATTTCAACGAGTTTTCCTTGATGATATTGTTAGCTCTAAGAGTTAGCCTCTCCTCCAAAGTAAGAGAAGAATGAACTATAATTGCTGGACAGATGAGTCAATGTCATTATAGCTAGAAGGTTGTTGGTGATAGGTGTTTTGAGATGTAAGGTAGGAATTAAAAAAAAAATTTTTTAATAAATGACACAGTTGAGCCAGAATAGTGAAATATCATGGCCAATATCATCCCAGGAGTTAGCGATGTTGGTATTAGATTAAAAATCATCCAACTTCAGGTACATCTTGATAACTTCAAAGTCATTTTGCTTGAGAATAAAGACCAAGAATTACTCAGATTAATCAATACATTTTTAATTATTTATTTTGAATTTTTGTATCTTTATAAAAATCCACATGCATTATAAAATGAAGAAAATAAAAACAACTATAATCTCATGATTGTGTAACCTCTGTTTACATTTTGATGTGTATTTTTCTCATTTTTTACTTTATGTGTAGTTTAAAAAAATAACAATGGAATGATACCTTTATACTCTTATAATTTACTAATTTCTTTAAACATTATTTTCTGGGCATTTTTTTGATTTTTGAACATCTTTCTTAAATATTAATATTTGAGACAAAAATTTTTATGTAGTATTACATGGTATGAATGTAATTAATTATATCTGTATTTAGTTGTCTATATTGGTTTTAAATGTGCAGGTTACTTATAATTTTTAAAATTTATATACAATAATATGTTAGTATTTGTATCCATCTATTATTATTTCCTTAAATTGATTTCCTATGGATTGAATTAATGATTAGACCTTAAAGATCAATAAGTCTTCAAGACCCATGTGATCACCAAGCCATAATTATTAACCATAGGGAACTTTCTTTGAAGTTAAAAGGAAATAATACAAAAAACACCTTTTTATCTGGCTTACTTGGGTCAGGGTGGCAGATAGGGGTCATAATAGGTAAATTTCCCAGAAAATATTAACTTTAATTTTTACATTCTGACATTTTTAAAATACTAAATATTTTAGAGTATGTAATCAGTATAAACATTTAGCATTTTTTGACTATGTTAATTGTTCTATGTAGTCTGTATAGAGCACATTATGTATGCAAACATACAAAATACTTCAATAAATTGTAGAGTGATGGTTAGTGCGTAAGAAAAGAGGGGAATTTGCCTCTTGTGGATACTTGGATTTGCAATAATATTTTTCACTGAAATAATTTCATCAAATAAAAACATAGCTAATTAATGGAAAATCTATTTCTAGACCCTCTTCACTCTACTGTTCATTCTCTTATATCCATTTAGTGCTTAAGCCATATAAACAAGTCAACATCTTTTAAAATTAAATTCCTTCAAGTGACAGGTAATTTTGGTGAAATATGTGGGTAAAAAGTCTAGATTTTTTAAAGTAACTGATGAAATAGAAAATATATATATAAATTGAATTTTCATAAAATTCAGTGTATTTTAAATGTACTAAGGATGGTGGCTCTTTAAAAAAGGTTATTTGATAATTCTTTTGTGATGTAATCATTAGATAATTTCTCAGATCTATTCCAGTGCCAGCATTCTTCAAAATAAAAAAGTTTCAGTTATTGAAGACTCTGAAATTTCATAGATAATACTCTCATAAGTGGTATTTTTGTGCATTTTGTGATGCTATCTTAGAGAGCCACAAGGGAAAATTATCACATTTTCTTAATGGGTATTGCCAGACTGATGGAATTTAATAAATTATGAAATTTGAAAGATAAAATTAATAAGGAAATGAGCATATGTTTGAAATGCTTTCAAAGATTGCTCCCCAGGAATAAAAGTGAAGAGAAATCAAAAGTTTGATCAAGAAGCCTGAGGTGATTAATTTATCCTTCTATCATTTTGAGGTCAAATACCAGACATTTAATATAAGATTTTTCGTAAGTCATTAAACACCAGATCCATAGGGATCTTAGAAATCATTTAGCCTGATTCTTCCATTTTATCAATAATGAAGCTGAGGCCCGGAGGCTTCCTAAAGGACATTAGTGAGTTATAACAGATCTGGAATTAGACTCAAGGTCTCCTGATTCTCAATCCAGAGCTCTTTCTACACGTTGCCTTTATGACGAGACTCACAGCCAACCGTGCAAATACCGGCCTTGTACTTCGACTGAAGGGCCATGTTGGGTTGATTCCTCCAGATGATCTGTGGGTGGATGAGCTATATTAATGACCTCTTCTCTCCAAACCCAGGTTGTACGCTGTGAAGGAATAGGCTGCATTACTTATCCCTTCCTGCTGGCTCTTCCCATTTTCTTTTTATCTGTCTACAAGACCATTTTTGTTAGGGGCATTTAATTTTAAGGCCCTGTCTGTGATTGAATCTATGTATCTTTTTTCTACTAGCTGTTCTTTTTGTCTGCCCTAACACATTCTCTTTATCTTCATTGTCATTAGATATTTCATTTGCTAGACTCTTTTCTTGTTTGTAACCTATCACTTGATGTTATTATTTTCTTTCCATCTCAGGCTCATTTTGAGTAATATGTGTTCCTCGTACACTTTTCTCTCAGGAAAATAAAGAGGAGATATAAGACAGAGGAGGAAAACATCCTTTTTATAAAGAATGAAAAGCAAATTCTCAGTTTGGCTGGAACTGTGTCTTCTTTTTCTCTATTTTCTTTATTTTTGTGAATCTTTTTAGGATAAGTAAGGAACCCAGGATTGTATCTGAATCCTCAGACATTTACCAGTTACTGATGGATCCATTAATATCTCTTTAATTCACTTAAAAAACACCACCCAAGAAATTCATCAAAACAAATAGAAAAGTAAAACCAAAAGGAACGTTTATTAATTAATATATCCCCTTCTACTGCTATAATATTTTAAACTTATGGCTACGATATAAGGCTTATTAAGTAATACATCAATTGATGTATCAATAATAGAGCTATGTTTTAAATATATCATATTGGGGGATTGGCTAAATTTCTTGATTTTTGTTACTCAAGATAATGTTTGGAAGTAATTTTGGAGCCACCCAGGGGAAGAAATTCCGTTATTTTATGATGGCATCTCATTTCTGACCCTCATCCCTTATGATCTAAAAGGTCTTGTCATGAGAGTGGCTTCCAAACAACTGCAGAAGAATATAAAAATCAAATATGTATCCTCATAGGAGACCAAGGATTGTTGATCAGTGACGGTTTATAATGAAATGCCGTTGTAAATACTGTGAGTCCTAAAGGTGCATGTTAAGCTGTGCCCATGGCTTTGCCCTGGCAAACATCTCTGTGGCCAGGTTTCAGGAAGCACATTATGCCCACAGCTGGCTTAAGCTCACTTCTGAGAATGGCATAAAATAAATGAGAATCTTTACTTCTCTATTATATCCATCTTTTGGATGGAGTAATGTCATCTGGATTATTTCTATCTTAAGTTGCTTTTTATATTGATTCGCAGAGTTCCAAATAAAAAAAGGATTGATTCAGAATTTTTAAGTGTTGCCTCAGAAACTATTACCACCTTATCTTCAAGCTCATTGTCAACATAAGTCATGATTTCCGGGCCTGTCTCTCTTCTCTCTTCATGCTGCTCTCTGTCTCCTTATTCCTTCATTCGTCCCTCCCATCCTGGCTGTCTGGGTGTTTCTGCATTAAGCCCATCCACTACACACGTACTATTTCATATTTAACTACTTAATTCAGTTGCTTAAGCCCCACAATTTGGAGAAATCTTTACCCTTAGTACCCATGTTAAATCCATTAGTAGATTTCTCAGTTTTTGTAATCAGTGATATAAGCTAACATAGTTTCTCACCTGGATTATTGCAGTAGCTTCCTAAGGAGTTTCCTTACTTGTTATACTTACCTGCAATTTCCGGTCCAGAGGCCAGAGTGAACCTTTGGGATGCAAGTCAGAGCATGTCATGGCTTTTATCCCAATTTGCCAGGGATCTCTCACATCACTCAGAGCATAAATCCTTGCAATGGCTGTCTGATCTGTCTCCCCAGTGCTACTGATGCCTCATCTCCTATTTTTCTTGCCCTCTCTGGATTACGGGCTGTTTCTTGAACATGCCATACGTAGTCCTGCCTTGGGTCCTGTCTACGTGCTATTTTCTCTGCCTGGGATGTTCTTTTTCTACATGGATGGTGGGAACACTTTCCTTACATGCTGCTCAATTGTCACTTTAGCAACAAAGCCTTCACTGAGGTGACCACCTCCTTAAAAGAGCATGGCCCCTTTGCGACAGTCCTTATTCCTTCTTAGTTTGCTTTATTTCCTCCATAGCATTTCTTATGTGAGTATATTCATTGTTTATTCATTTACTATCTGTCTTCCCCATGTCTCTTAGAATGCAAATTCCATAAAAACAATAACTTTGCTTGGCACTAGAAGGGGTTTAATAACTATATGTTTATGTAGTTCCACTTGTTTATGTTTTGCTTCCATTGCCTGTGCTTTTGTGTCATATCCAAAAAATCATTGCCAAAACCAGTGTCAGGGGCTTTTTCCCTATGATTTCTTCCGGGAGTTTTATGGTTTTAGATCTTATATTTAAAAAGCTTCTGAATAGAAAAAAAAAAACAATCAAGAAAAAGAAAAAATACCCTAAGGAATGTGAGAAAATATTTGCAAACCATACATCTGATAAAGTGTGAGTTTCTAAAATATATAAGGAACTCACACAATACAAAAAAAAAAAATAACAATTAAAAATGGACAAAGATCTGAATACATGTTTATTTTTCCAAAAAGGATATACATATGGCCAACAGATATATAAAAGGTGCTTTTAATATCACTGATCATCAGAGAAATGCGAATCAAAACCAAGAAGAGATATCACCTCATACCTGTTAGAAGGAACATTATTTTTTTTTCAGTTTTTTAAAATTTTATATCTTTTTTTAATTTCAGCATATTATGGGGGTACAGATGTTTAGGTTATGTATGTTGTCCTTGCCCCTCTCCCCCACAAGTCAAGGGACATTCTTGAAAAGACAAGAGATGACAAGCGTTGGTGAGGGTGTAGAGAAAAGGGAAGGCTTGTTTGTATGCTGTTGGTGGAAATGTAAGTTGGTGCCTCTGTTAAAGTAAAAAGCATGGAAGTTCCTCAAAAAATTAAAAATAGAACTACCGTTTGCTCTAGCAATTCTAATGATGGGTATATACTGAAAAGAAATAAAATCAGCATCTTGAAGAGTTGTCTGCATCCCCATGTTTAATGCTATTTTGAGCATTACTCAAAATAGCCAAGATATGAAAGCAACCTAAATGTCCACCAATGGATGAATGGATTAAAAAATTGTGGCACACGTGTACAATGAGATATTATTCATCCATGACAAAGAAAGAAATCTCGTCATTTGTGATAATATGTATGAACCTGGAGGATATTATGCTAAATGAAATAAGCTAGACACAGAAATACAAATGCTATATGTCCTCACTTATATGTAGACTCTAAAAAAGTTGAAATCATAAAAGCAGAAAATAGAAAGGTGATTTCCAGAGGCTGAGGGGAATGGAGAAATGGAGAGATGTTTGTCAAATGGTAAAAGCTTTCAGTTATAAGACGCATAAATTCTGGGAATCTAACGTACAGCATGGGTGGTGACTAACATGTTAACTGATTGTGGTCATCATTACACAAAGTACACATGTAGCAAATCATCGCTTTGTACTCCTTGAATATATTCAATCTTTATTTGTCAATTAAGTGTTAAAAATAAATTAGATTGGAAAGAAAAAAAAGTTGTAAGAGTAAATATGTGAACAAAAGGAATCATGTTAATAAAGTGTTTAAAAACAGTCTTTGGTGTAAGACATGTGGGATCGAGTGGCTGTCTAGTTATGGGGAAGCAGTTCTGTGCAAAAGTGCACAGTAATATTGATTTCCTAGGCCAGCCATATGAATTAAATGGTGTATAATTAAAGGTTTTATCATGATGCCTATCAGTAGTAAACACTCGCACACAGAGCTGTGCTATTGCTGTTCTTCTTGTTGCCCCTTGATTTTGCATTTCTACTTCAAAAACAACAGATGCAATACTGACCCCTCAACAGGGGCAGTTGAGTGCCATGCTGCCTACCCACCTCCCTCCCCTGAGCGTGAGGTAACCACCTGCTGACCTGGGCCCATGAGGCAGAATTTTGTTATCATAAGACTGCTGTCAGATATTTTATCTCTGTGATGTATCATCTCATTTTACTAAGCCATTGATTAAAATCAAAGAAGATATAGCCTCTGACCTTGTTTGCTTTTACTGTTGAAATCAAATCAGTGAATCAATAAAACTAAAAGAAAATAAATCTTTAAAATCCATTTGAAGTTGACATCTTCAAGGAGAAAGTCGAGTTTCTGGGAGGAGGATATTTACTGTCATTGCCAGATGAGTAACTACTCCTATTTTGTATCTTATATTCTAAAAGAAACACACATGCATAGTCTTCAGTTTATATATCCCTGCAGGTAAAGAATTAAAGTGCCTTAAACGGAAATTAAAATCTCTCTCTTAATCTTTGTGATCCTGTTATGTTTGTAGGAGACAGTACAAATGAGGCTTGGTAATCTGGAGTGATGTCAATATCTAAAGAAAGAAGTAATAGAAGAAAAGGAAGAAATGTAATTTTTACTTAATAACCAAAGCTTGGAATTAATTTAGGTTCACCAAATGTGTTTTCCAGCTCATATTTTCCAGTATGTTATGACTATTTCTGTACAGTTCACTAAACTGGAGGACTCACTTGTCAAAATAGGTCTATGATTGGGGAATACTCATAGCAAACAGTATTGATAGGAAAAACTATTGCAGGTATAGCTGTGACTTGCTAAATGTTAGCTTTGAGCTAGGCATCGTACCAGGCATTTGATAAATATTACATTAAGAGACTCTCACAGAGACCCAGTGAATTATGTGTTGTCATATTCGGTGGATGCAAAATAAAAATAAAAAGATTTGTCAGGATTAGTACGATTAGCAAGTTGCAAAGTCTGAATTTCTCATTAAACGTGCCTGGACAATAACTTGCCTAGGCTCTTGCTTGAATGCCTCCCAACAGACACCTAAATCATTATAATACATGGCTGATATTAAGTTTACAATTTATTGGAAGTATGGAGAAGGTCAGCAGATGAGGATCAACATTACTTTCAGCCAGGTGCAAAGAATTTCCAGATCTATCTGCCAACTAGATTAGTTACTTCCTTAAGACACTTCCTGGTATTATCAAGTATGTTCCTATGTCCTTCAGTCCTTCGGATCTTTATTTTTTTTTTAGAGACCATGTCTCTCTCTTGCTCTGTTACTTACACTGGCTGGAGTGCGGGGTGGCATGTTCATAGCTCACTGCAGCCTCCAACTCTTGGGCTCAAGAGATCCTCCCACCTTAGCCTTCCAAGCGTCTGGGACTATGGGTGCATGCCACCATGCTCAGCTAAATTTTACATTTTTTTGTAGAGACGGGGTCTTGCTATGTTTCCCAGGCTGATCTCAAACTCCTGGCCTCAAGCTATCATCCTACCACGGTCTCCCAAAGCACTGAGATTACAAACTGAGTCACTGTGCCTGGTCTATCTTTTTTTTCTCCATGATAAAAATAATCTCAAAATATCAATGCCTTACAACAATAAACATTTATTTCATTCTTATATTGTTCATGTGGTTTGTGGTTTGGTGGATCTAACAGGACTACACTGGGCTGGGCCGGAATCCAGCTTTCTGGTCGAGTTCAGGTCTGTGTTTTAGCTGCCCAGGACACATTCTTCCCACGGCGGGTCTCAGGAGTGCAGGACAGAGAGCAGAGACATGTGATGGCTCATAGATCCTCTCTTTAGAATAGACCCACTGTCACTTCTATCCACATTCCCTTGGTCACAGCAAATTAAGAGTCAAGGGAACACATTCTCCATCCACAGTGCGATGGAGACAAGGCAAAGTCTCATGGTAAGGGCATGAATATGTAATTCTGACATAGAGAGTGAAGAGGTGAGAATAATGTAGAAACAGCTTCTGTAAACAAAGCATGGACTTCAAAGCTCTTATGGCATGGCTCTATCTGTCTAAAACGTGCATGGGAACATTTATCTCATGGAGATCCTGTGAAGATAAAAATGAGATAATGTATATAAACCACATAGTAAACAATTAATGTTAGCTTTTATTATTGTTTTTGACGTTATAATTTTTGAATTTTTACATTATTATCTCTTTCTACTCATATGACTCAATTAATTCTTGATCACTTGTTTTACCCTTAATAAAATTTATTAAATAAATATTTATTGAACAGCTAATCTGGAATGTCTTCACCATCAGTACCTAAATCTATCTGATTTTCATCTTCTTGCTTGGTTTCTGTACATTTGTGTATTCAGATTCCCGCTATATTATTTTTTCTCCAATTTACCATGGTTGGCCTAATTTCTGACTCATGGCTTTGCTGGAGTGGATTTTGATGGGATTTGATTAATTTTTGATCTCTATTAAATCTGAAAATTTTGCTCATTCATAATCTTCTAATTTTCATCATCTAGTTTTCTATTTCCCTCTCATTTAAACCTATTTTCATTGCAAGTGAGAGAAAACTCAGTGCAAACTGGTTTAAGCAAAAGGGGAGCTTACCTGAAAATTCCAGAGGTAAGGTCAGATCTTAGGAAGAGTTTATTGCAAAATTCAGTTTCCCTCCCTTCTCCCTACTGCTGTCCACCCTGCTGACTTGGCTCTATTGTCAATTAATACTTCTTTTTTTGAAAGCAAGATGGACTCAGTAACTCCAGACTAAATATTAACAAGTTAAGTTAATCTTTCCTAGAATGTTCAGCTAAAGTTTCTTTACATCATATTGATTCTATTGGGAAATAAGTCCTATCTCTGAACTGATTAAATTGGATTGAAAAAAATATTCTTATTGTTGTGAGTCTAAGTGATATATTCCACTCCAGGAGATGAGAGTTCAGCCAGTCTCAACTGTGTTCATGGACTAAAAGTTGGGTAAAGGATGGTTTTCTCAAATCAACAGTGGGAAGCAAAAACAAAAACAAAAAACACAACAAAAAATGTTTCCTATGCGTCCTCCCTCTATTTTTTACTTTATATGTCATTTTTAAAGGCATTTTGTTTAAATAGCTCTCATTAGAGGAAAAATTCAGCAAATACAAGTTAGGTATATATGTATAGACAGGGGTTTTGGGTTAATTGCCTCCCAACTCCCCTCCATCCACACCTATCCCCAACAACAAATCTCATTGGATGACTGAGATTAGCTACATGCACTTACGCCACTGCATAGAAAACTCAGATTTTGTCTTTGGGAATCTATAGACTCCGGTACTAAATGAACATTCTTCAATTTCTGCTAAGATTTAAAATCTGGCAAATAAATTATTTTTGGCAAAGACAAGGTTGCAGCATACTGCTATTATTCAGTGTCTATTACTCAGATAATTCATTGACCCATGAAAAGACTGACCTGCAGCTTTTAGTAATTCATGGAAAATATCTTCCTCTTCCCCCTTATCCTCTTCCCTTCGATGAATTGCTTATACATTATGATCGACTTCTCAGTATCTATTGCTAATCATAATGATACTAATGTTAAAACATGTATGTAATATATTGTACATTTCTGAGTCCTTTCTTATCTATTCTTTTATTTAAAACTCATAAAAATTTGAGGAGGCAAGTATTAGTTGTTAAAAATTAAACCTAAAGAATTTACAAAAAGCCTTATATAACTGGACTTCTTTATAGTTTTTGAAAGTCTAGTTTCCTCCCCTCATTTTATACTCAGTAATTTGAGAATATGTAATAGTAACAGTAATAGCTTCTCATTAATACTTGAAATTTGGCTTTAGAATTCAGAAAATCAAATTCATTATTTCAAATAGTCACTATATTATATTTACTAGAAAAAAAATGAGTCAGAAAATATTTATTTCTCTCTCCCTAAGGAGAGCCTGTCTTCTTTTTCTTCTTTTTCTTCTCCCTCTTTCTTTTCTCCTTCCCTTCTTGTCAGAAATGTAGTTTCTTAAAAAAAAGATAAAAAGATTCCCTCAGAAGAGAATCTAAGTTGAAGTGCCATTTCTTTGTTGTTTGAATACAGGTATATTTTGCAAAGTTTTTTTTTTTAATTACTTTGTCTTTGGGACGTTGTAAAGCTGGTTTGGAAAGGCTGATAGTGCGTGGGCTTTTCTGAATTTTGCAGCTTCCACATACAAACTGGGAGACTGATTGGCCGCCCACAGGCACTGAAGACAGAGAACTGATAGCACCAGAGCTTGTCAGCCAGGTGGCGGGAATCATCGACACCAGCTAAATAAGATGTGCTGTCAACACGCAGGAAATGTGGGGAAGTGACAAATGGGGAGATGAGGCGGTTCCGTGTCAGGACCGAGGGAGAGACGATGATGTGCAGGGAGACACCTGTGCCCTTTGCACTGCCTACAGCAGCATCGCACACTGTCGGCCTGCCCGCTGCTTCTCCCTCTGCAGGGCTGTGGACCAGCCTCAGTCCAGCAGGGTGTTCTCAGGAAGCTCATCGGGCCTTACAGATGGGGCCCACTCTGAGCAGCCATCCTTACCTGAGCCCGGAGAAAGCTAAGATTGGAGCCATGTTGTGCCATCAGGAATCTCCAAAAAGCTCCAATAAGCTCTTGCTGTGCCCAACATTATCTTCAGGTCTCCGGCTAACGCCCCTCTTCAGAACTGCGTCACTGAGACCTCCAGTGCTCGAGCGATGTGTCCAAAATCCAAACTAAGCAAGTCACTTCTCTGGCACCCCTTCCATGGCTCTTGCTTGCTTGCACACAGGGCAAACATCAAACTCCTGGCCTGGAGTACAAGGGCCTTCTCAGCTGGCCTTCTTGTTGGTTTCACCTACTCTTACTGCCTAGCAACCACCGTACCTTCCAGCCATAACCGCCAGCCTTGTCTGGAGGTGCTCCTCTCTCTGGAGGGCGGCTTTCCAACCAGCTCCAGAATGATCCCCCTTGCCACTCCCTGCCCCCACTGCCTGCTGGTGAACAGCCACTCACCCTTCATGACTGAAATCATCCGTCGCTTCTTTGCTGAAGGTTTTCTGACTCACTCATCCTTTCCGTGAATAGAGTAAGTCTTCTTCCTCATAATTCTGTACGTTCAGTTTGTTCATGACCTGTCATTTGTGCAGAGGGGGCTGTGTTCCATGAGGCTCACAGTAGGGCTGTGCCTGTCTTGTTTTTATCGTATCTCTTAGTGCTTGGCACAGGGCCTGGCACATAATAAGCTCTCAATAAATTTCAGCTGAGTGAACAAATGATGAGCAAACACAAAATGCTAATATGAGGTGTTGTTTGAATTAGTGTAAAATTTACCTTTAAGGAAAAAATATCAATATATGATGTTTCGTCTAAACCTTTATGAATCCCAGGTTCTCTACAATCTAATCAATTTTGGGAAACACTGGCCTAGACAGAAGAGTAGGAGGCCTTAGTCTGCGAGGCCTAGGCATTGCTGCGAGGGAGGAGCGAGTGCACGTGGAGATGGACGTAGGACTCCTAGCTATTTGTCCCTGATCTTTTGCAAGGCCGTGGCTACATCCGACCTGGGTTTATGGACCTCAGGGCCTAACACAGGACCTGGCACACAGTAGGTGCTTATAAAATATTTGTTGAAGAAAGAAAATAAAAGAGCATATACATTTCAATATTAGACATGAAAAACAATTCTTGTCTTTGATGAGCTTATACTTTAATAAACAGCGTCACCAGGTGACCTCAGAATTTGTCAGTCTCAACGTGCTTGCTCAGGAGACAATATATCAATATTACAACACACATTAGATTTGCCTCCTGGTGTGGGATTAACACTCAGTGGTATCGGTGTCAGTCTTTAGCTTTTTATTTAAAACCATTCTCTCACCTTCTGACCTGAGCTTCCTCGTGCCCCTCACCCCAACTTCCATCAGGTGCATTTTTGTATCTGTTCTTACTCCCCGCTTGGGAAGCCTTTAATATGGGCAAACTTTCTGCTCCCAAAATAAATTTATTTTAAAAATTATGGGTGGGCCAAGAACTGGGATCTTCGTACCTACTGCTGAATTTGAAGGCCCTGTGGGTTTCTAGAATGTTGCTGACTTATGCTGGCTTGTCCAGACTTTGACTTATTGTCTTGTCATAATTTATACATCTACATCCTTCTGATTCCGGGCTATTCAGCTAGTTTCAACCATGGCCCATGATTTGCAGGACATGAAGATCTATGTAATCAACCACCACTTCATCCCTCTTCCAGCTCTCAGTGCAGAGGTCTCCTTGCTATAGGTTTGTGATCCGCAGACGCTCCTGGCCTCAGACTTGACAGAAGAGGAGACAGGATTGGGATTGCCACACTTTCAGGCACCATTGAGGCTTTAACTCGAATGAATTTCCTTTGAATGCAGAATTATCACTCTCTTGCAACATTTATGTCCTGGAAATTGGCATGCTTTAGAACTCATACTCACAAACACATTGACTTATTATTTTCTTTCCAAATAACAAAGTTTTCCTAAAGTAACTCATTATTTCTCAGAGAGAGAGAATCTGGGATGGAGTTCTGGTAGGATGATGGGTCCCAGTGCCCCGAAATAGCGGTCTGTCTTCTTTGTGCCTCTGATTACCATCTTTAAAATGGTTTAGATCTTACAGTTTAATAAACATCTCCTGAGTGTCTCTCATGAGCCAGACGCTGTGAATACAGAGGTGAGTAACACACAATCTGTACCTCTGAGTTTCACAGAAAGAGACAGGCAAATACTGAGTTTTAACACAACATGGCGAGTGCACAGTTGACGCGGGTCAGTAGAGGCTGGTCACACGCACACACAGAGACATTTTACCTCACCCAGAGATTCTCGATTTTTGGCGTGCATCAGAATCACTCAAAGAGCTCACTAAAACACAGCCTGCTGGAGCGGCTGATACAGTACAGTAGGTCTGTGGTTGGGCTCAAGCATTTTCATTTCTGACAAACTCCTAAAGCACCGTGCTGCACTGGTGCAGAGACCCCACTATGAGGCACCGGCCTACCTTTAGGGAGACTGGGAAGGCTTTCTGGAGGAGTGGATGCCCGAGCAAGCTTAAAAGAATAAATGAGACCAGATAAAACACCAAGTGAGGGAATGCCAACAAAGGAAACAGCAGGCGCAAAGGCAGAGTGGAACAGGGGGCAGAATAGCGTTCCTGGAGAAGGCGAAGAGCAGAAGGTGAGGCAGGGGGCTTTGGACACAAAAGAAATTAAGTAAATCAATAAACCGTGGGACATTTTCTTTGCTCTGGCATCCAGTGCTGCAGTGGTTACTGTAACATGTCAAATATGTACAAGCTGAAAACAATCACACAAACTGCTAGTAATTCTTCCCTCCTGGGCCACATTTAGAGACTGGCCTTATTTAATGTATCTTTGAAAGGTGAGGATTTGTAAGAATATTTTAAGCAGACTGGAAAAATGTAGACGTGTAATAATTAGAGGTTACATGAAAATACCTGTCAAAAACAAAAGTTGAAAAATGCGTGTTTGGAAGAATTCAAGAATTATGCTGTATTGAATGTCAGTGTGAACCTAAAGCCTGCCTTTGATACTATTGTTGGCCATTTCCAGCTACCTAGCAAACAAATAGAAGCGAAAGTAAAATTCTAAACATGCAGTACAGAAAATCTTTTATGTATTTATCTTTGGTTTAAAATTGTATAATTAAATACCACTTATAATTAAAATTGAAATCTTTTTTTTTTTGTAAACAGGTCTCGCTCTGTTGCCAGGACTAGAGTGCAGTGGCGTCATCATAACTCACTGCAGCCTCAAACTCCTGGGCTCAAGCAATCCTCTTGCCTCAGCCTCCTGAGTAGCTGGGACTACAGGCACACACCACCACGCCCGACTAATTTTTTCTATTGTTAGTAGAGACGGGGTCTCCCTCTTGCTTAGGCTGCTGTCAAACTCCTGAGCTCAAGCAGTCCTCCCATCTTGGCCTCCCAGAGTGCTAGGATTACAGGTGTGAGCCACTACACCTGGCCCCAAACCTACTTTTATATAAAGAGAGAAAAGTCCTGGTGATATCAATGGAGTAATGGTTTTTATTTCATATACATTGGGGGTTTTTTGCATTAACATTTTCGATAATATATCATGCAAAAAGCATCTACAGAGACTAGATATAATTTAAAGAATATTAATAACATAAACCTTGAACCCACTATTCAGCTTTCAGACATCATCAGTATCTTTGAGGCATCCTCTCCTCTCCCCACAGTTCTTCCTCATTCCTCCCAGAGGTAACCACTGACCTTACCTTCATTTTAATCATGTCCCTCATTTTCATTATCATTTTGCTGCATGTATATTTGTAAACTATATATTTTCTAGTTTTGCCTTTTTCAAAATGCAAAGGAATACAACAAGCTGTCTGTGCTCTTTAGTTCTTTTCTCTTTTTTCTTAACATAATGTTGAGAATTGGATGTGTAGACATCTATAGCTGCAGGTCATTCATTTTCACAGCTGTAGGATATTCCACTGCATGAATAATCACAATTTACTTGTCCACCTTAATGAATATTAGGTCATTTCCAAATGTATGTGTGTGCATGTGTGTGTTTCATAACATGCAATGATAATATGAACTTTGAGTGTGTCTTGCTGAGTTATAGCATATGTGAATGTTTAGCTTTATAAAGTAATATTAAATTGGTTTTTAGATCATTGATAAAAATTTTCCATTTTCTCCAGAAGTCAACGAGTATTCCCTTTCTTCATGTCCTTTGGCAGACTTAAATTTTTTGCCAAATTGGATAAGCATAAAATCATTGCTTTTTTAATTAGCATTTTCCTCATGAATAATAAGTAGACCACTTACATTTATATACTTATTCATGTTTTCTCCTCTGTAAAAATCTTTGTTCACATCATCTGTCCATTTTTAATTAGGTTGGCTTTTTACTGATTCATAGGATATTTAAAAAGCCTAGACCCTTGTCCTCTGCCAGTCATATGTGTTCTAAGTATCTTCTCCTCTAAAGTGGCTCCTTTATCCATTCACTTTTGAGTGTCTTTTGATAAACAGAATCTCTCATATCTTATGTAATTGAAGGTATCAAACTCTTCCTTTATGATTTGTGCTTTTTAACCGCAAGCTCTAAAACTATTTTAGATTTCCTTCATAAAGCTTTTAGGTTTCATATTTTTCCTTTCAATTGAAGTCTTTCTTATATTTGGAATTTGTGCATATTCCACACAAATGTATTTATATGTGTGATATATATGTGTGATATAAAGGATCCATTAACGTTTTTTAATATGGATACTCAGTTGTTTCTACGCCATACCTAGTGGTCTGCAACTTTGGCTCTATTCACACGTGTCACTCTATTTCTGGAGACTATTCTGTTTCAGTGATCTATTAGGCTGTCTCTATGCCACTTCCAGTGTTCATGAATTAATATTGAAAGGATAGCATTTTAAGTGAAGGGATGGTGTTTAAAGCAATTCCCATGCCTGGTTACTCTTTTCAGGAATGTATCACCTGTATAGTCCCTTTTATCATCCATGTAAATTTAGATTTTAGATATTAGAATCTTGCTTTTCAAATTTCATTAAAATCAGGTTGAGATTTTAATGAAGATTGTTTCAAATCTATAGATAATGTGGGAAAAATTGGCATTTTTACAACATTGAGATTCACAACTATGAACATACTATCTTTTTATATTTAGACTTTTAAAATATCTTTAAATGAGGTTTTATAATTTTTGAGACATACATGTCTTTTCCTGCATACATTCCTAGGTTCCTTATATTTAGCTGTTACTATTAATATAGATGGTATCATTTTTTAAAAAATTAATTTTGAGGAATTTGTTGTGGATGTATTCAAGTGAACTAGATTTTTCTTTATTGATCTTGTATCTGGGAAATTTCTTAAACTATTTATATTTATTACATTTATTTAAAAAATTGTGGTAAGAACACTTAATGTGATATCTACCCTCTTAACAAATTTTGAAGTGTACAACACCATATTGTTAGCTGTAGGTACGATGTTGTACCTCAGATCTCTTGAACTTATTCATTTTGCTTGACTGAAATTTTATGCCTGTTGATTAACAACTCATTATTTGCCCCTTCCTCCAGCCTCTGGCAACCACCAGTTTATTCTTTGTCTATAAATTTGACTATTTTAGATACCGCATGTAATTAGAATCACATATTTGTCTTCCTGTGACTGGCTTATTTCACTCAGCATAATATTCTCAAGGTTCAACCATGTTGTCATATATTGAAGAATTTCCTTCTTTCTTAAGACTGATACTTCCATGTTTATATCTATAACATCTTCTTTACCCATTTATCTGTGGATGAACACTTGAGTAGATTCCACCTGTTAACTGTGGTGAATAATGCTGTAATGAACATAAGAGTGCAAATATCTCTTTTAGATCCTGATTGCAATTTTTTTGGATAATTACCCAGAAGTGAGTTGCTAGCTCATATGGTAGTTGTATTTTTATTTTTTTAAGGAATCTCCATAATTTTTTTCATAGTGGTTGCACCATTTTGCAGTCTCACCAACAGTGTACAAGGGTTCCAATTTCTTCACATTTTAACTAACACTTACTGTCTTTTGTCTTTTTGATAACAGTGATCGTGCCAGGTGTAAAGTGACATTTTATTGTGGTTTTGATTTGTATTTCATGATAATTAGTGATGTTGAACATCTTTTTGTATACTTGTTGGTTATTTTATGTCTTCTTTGGTATTCTGGTTACTTTGCTGATGAAGTTGATTGGATTTACTGTTTAGAGAATCATATATTCTGTGATTAAAACCAATATTGTCTTCCTTTTTATTCCCCAGGCTTCTTTCTCTGTTTTTTTTTTTTATTGGACTGATCATTACCTCTAATGTTTACATGTAGTTGGATGTTCCTTTTGAGCAGTTGGTAGACAACCTTCATCAAGTATATCAGTCAGGATAACCTTAGCCACCAAAACAAACAACTTGTAATTCAGTTCTTCAAAATATATTCCTTGCTCTTTTCACAGCCATTACTGGCTGCTAGTTGTGGTGGTGGAACTACCATACTAGTAGTAGTAAAAAAATATTTTGCTATACAAAGTCAATTAGTAATTTCCAACCTGTTGGATCTTAATCCTCAGAGTCCAGTCAATTAAGTAGGCAGATGGAGAAGAGATTGCATAAGTCATGAGGGAGGTTTTATGGTCCTAGCCTAGAAATAGTGCACATCTCTTCCTCTTGCATTCTAATGGCCAGAATTCATCCACATGGTCACATCTAGCTCCAGTGGAGATTCCAGAGGTTATCTAATTCTGTGCTGGGATGGGAGGGGAGCAAGGACATCAAGAAGCCTGGCAATCTCTGTACTGGTAATTTAAGGAAGCTATTTTCTATTCTTAGATAGGTTTTTGCTGCAATTTAGATGATCATGTGGTTTTTCCTCTTTTAAAATGTGAACTTGAAAAATGAACACACTTTCTAATAATGAAATCAATTTAATATTTATAGAATAAACCTATTTAAATATGTTATATCTAAATTTTTAAGAATACAAAAACACCATTTTATTTGTTTTGTTTGGAATTTTTGTGTCTATATTGAGAAGTAAGCTTAGCCAATAATATTCCTTTCTCATTATATCTTTGATTTTGCTACCAAAGATAAATTAGAAACACAAAATTATCTGAGTATTATTACATCTCTTACTATTTTTACAATTAGCTCATCCAATTTTTAAATTGTTTATTTCTTGATTATGGGACAGAATTCATAAGATTCTGGAGTGTATAGCAGAACTCATCAAGAAAACTCTCTTGGCCGATTTCATCTTGTGTCACAGTGGGAAATTCATATTTTTTTTAGGAAATAGTTTATTTCATCAAATCTTTGCATTTGTTGGCAGAATGTTACTTACAATATGTTCTCATTTATCTTCATAATCTCTGTTGTATCTGTATTTACAGATTTCTTCTATTTCTAATATTCTTTTGGGAATTCCTCTTTGTCTCTCTTATCTATTTTTATCTTTATCATTGCTGCTAATGGTTTGTCTATTTTTTTTTATTTCAGCATGTTATGGGGGTACAAATGTTTAGGTTACATATATTGCCTTTGCCTTACCAGAGTCAGAATGTCGAGCGTGTCCATCCCACAGATGGTGCATACCGCACCCATTAAATGTGTTTATACCCATCCCCTACTCCCCCCTCCCATCTGTCTGACACCCGTTGAATGTTACTACTATATGTGCACATAAGAGTTGATCAGTTAATATCAATTTGATGGTGAGTACATGTGATGCTTGTTTTTCCATTCTCAGGATACTTCACTTAGAAGAATGGGCTTCAGCACTATCCAGGATGATACAAGAGGTGCTAGATCACCATAGTTTTTTTGTGTCTGAGTAGAACTTCATGACATACATATACCACATTTTATTAATCCACTCATGTATTCATGGGCACTTGGGTTGTTTCCACATCTTTGCAGTTGTGAATTGTGCTGTTATAAACATTCTAGTTCAGATGTCTTTTTTATAGAATGTTTTTTGTTCCTTTGGGTAGATGTCCAGTAATGGGATTGCTGGATCAAATGGTAGTTCTGCTTTTAGCTCTTTGAGGTATCTCCATATTACTTTCCACAGAAGTTGTACTGGTTTTCAATCCCACCAGCAGTGCATGAGTTTTCCTATCTCTCCATATCCATGCCAACATTTATTGTTTTGGGACTTTTTAATAAAAGTCATGCTGACTGGAGTTAAGTGATATGTCATTGTGGTTTAGATTGACACTTCCCTAATGATTAGTGGTATTGAACATTTGTCAATATGTTTCTTGGCCATTAGTCTATCTTCTTTTGAAAAGTTTCTGTTCGTGTCCTTTGCCGACTTTTTAATGGGGTTGTTTGATTATTTTTCTTGCTGATTTTCCTGAGTTCTATATAGATTCTAGCTATCAGCCCCACTTGTAACCGTGACTCAAGCATTATAAAAGCAATCCATGTAACCAAAAATATTTGTACCAAGATGGTGGATGAGAAGCACCTGAAGCCAGAGTGTTTTTGTAAGAAGGAAAGATTTTAGATGAAAGTCAAAAACACTAACAGGGAGACAAACATAGCTCAGATGAGGATCAGAAGGAAGGGTGCCTGAAACTACAGGGGACTCCATGGAAAGAGGTTGCAGAGCAGAACTGGAAGGAGAAAGGCTTTGGCAAGGTGTAAGCCCCGAGAGGCTTGGAGACCAGCAACAAGTGTAGGTGAAGTGACTAAATTTCTCGTTCCTTGCATCTCAGACTGCCAGTGGGCTCCCGAGCTTCTCGAGAGACTTACAGACACCAGTCTAGAGACTGCTGCTGCCAATGAGCAGAGAGCCTCTTGCAGACAACGCACCAGGCTTCCCGCTCCTTTGGGAACCTCCCATCCTACAGATCTGAGCTGATTGGCAGGTGCCATATTCCTTCATTCTCCCCTTCCCCTCCCCTACCCATGGCTGCTGAGAGAGACAATTTAGCCACCACCCAGAAGCATCCACAGGGAATAGACTCTTTCCTTCCAGGGCTCTGCAGCAAACTGAAAGGTACTGGACTGTGAGCTCCCTACCCGCCAGCCCTCCCTGGTGCCGCTTCCCTGGTGACTCCAGCAGAGTGGGGCAAACCCCTAGGCTGAGAGACATTGATCCAGCTTGGGCACCCTGTGGGAGACTTGGGAGCAGCACTCTTCTTTTTGGAAGGGTCAGGGATTGATCTCCAGGGCTCAGGGCAGGCAGGCCTGCAGACCAGGTCCCATATACCCAGGTCTCCATCACATTGCCCAGGGGCACAGAAGGGATATTTGTGAACTAGTCTCATGAGGTGTGTGTGCCTTCAGGGGCAGGTCAGAGTGGGTCATAGCTGCAGCCTGTTTGAAGGACAACCATCCTCACACAGGAGGGCCATGCTCTCAGCTCAGGCTGTGATCCTGGGCAAGGAACCTCCTGAATCATATCACAGTCAGGGGAGCTCTGCTGTCTTGAGGCAGTACCTGATGGCAGAAGCCTGGGAGAAACCATGGAATAGGGCAGGATGGAAAGGAACAAGGCCTGCTCCAGACTACCAGACTGCAGATCTCAGACAGCCCCTCCTCCACACCCATATTTTCCGGTTGAGTGGGGTCATTTCAGCCCCTCCCTGTCAGCTTTGTCCAGAGGCAGGGAACAGAACTTTGACCCCTGCTAACAGCATTTGTGGAGCTTAAGGGCATGTTCACCTAACCCAGCCCCACCCAGCCTCACTCCCCCACTGGACCCTGCTGAGGTGGACAATAAGGACACACCTGGAAGTCCCAGAGTCCCAGCCACTATCTGAGGCACTAAAGTGTTTCTCCAGAGGAATGAGAATTGGTTACAAGAGACAAAAACAACACTGCAGCTTGCTCCTCCCATAAAGCCACATACTGACAGGGAGGTCAGTTTGCATGCTCTTTTACTGCATTTTCTGACTACTACAGGGTGTGGTCAATTCTCACCCTACAGCACCACCTACTGGCTCAGAGGCTAAACTAAGCCTGTCATTATCTCAGCGAAAATGCAAAGGTAAGAAGCAATAGGTGCTCCAGATGGGAAGGAATCATTGAAAAAACTTTGGAAGTAGGAAGAATGAAACCAAAAGCACACCCCCAAAGGCGAACACCAGCTCTCTAGCAATGAATATCAACCAAAACCAGAACACTAAAATGACAGAAGAAGAATTTTGAACATGGATTGTAAGAAAACTCAATAATACGCAAGAGAAAATGGATACCCAACACAAAGAAACCACACACACACACACAAAAAAATCCAGAACTCGGAAGGAAAATTCACTAAAGAATTTGAAATATTAAAGAAAAATCAAACAGAACTCCTGAAAATGAAGAATTTATTCAAGGAATTACAAAACACAGTGGAAAGCCTCAAGAATAGGATAGATCAAACAAAAGAAAGAAGCTCAGGGATTGAAGATAACGCCTTTCAGTTAAACAAGTCAGTCACAGATATAGAGCAGAGAAATAAGAGAAAAGAGCAAAGCCTAAAGAAATGTGGGATTATCTTAAGAGACCTAACATGAGAATTACAAGCATCCCTGAGGGTGAAGAAGAAAATACAGAAGGATGGGATACATTATTTGAGGATATAATGTAGGAAAATTTCCCTTGACTCTCTAGAAATCTAGATATCTAAGTACAAGAAGCTCAAAGGACTCCTGGGAGATTCATTGCAAACAGGAAGACACTATAACACATAGTCATCAGACTGGCCAAAGAAACATGAAAGAGGCCCTCTTATGATCTGTAAGGTGAAAGAAACAGGTAACCTACAAAGGAAAACCAGTCAATCTAACTGCAAACTTCTCGACTGTGATCTTATAAGCCAGAAGAGACTAGGGCACCATTCTTACTTTTCTCAAACAGAATAATGCCCAGCCTAGAATCTTGTATCCTGAAAAACTAAGTTTCTTATACAAAGGATAAAAAAAGACTTTCTCAGACAAGCAAAGACTGAGGAAATTTATCAAGACAAGATCTGCCCTCCAGGAAGTACTCAGAACAGTATTATACATGGATCAGCATAATAAACACTCACCAGTGTAAAATCATCCAAAAGCTAAAGATCAAAGGCCAGATGCCACAATGGCTCAAGAGAGAAAACAAAGTTCAACTCAACAGGATGAACAGAAATTTGCCCCACTTATCAATTCTTTCAATAAATGTTAATGGCTTATACTGTCCACCAAAGAGATACAGGTTGGCCAAATGGATAAATATATAAAAGCCAAGTATCT
>CAUYSK010054046.1:0-34104 GCA_963575035.1 Avahi laniger | reverse complement strand
ATTTCTTTCTATTTTTGGTAGAGACGGGGTCTCGCTCTTGCTCAGGCTGGTCTCGAACTCCTGAGCTCAGAACGATCCGCCCACCTCGGCCTCCCAGAGTGCTAGGATTACAGGCGTGAGCCACCGCGCCCGGCCCCAGTTGCCCATATTTTTCTCAAATGCTCTGTCCCTTGTTTCTGTGAAAGGGAATAGCAGTACCGACGTCAGGTGTGCAAGTAAAACAAGTGGGCTTCCACCTTCAGACTCTCAAGGCAAAATGTGAACGGCAACCCCACTTTCTCCTATCTGCTACTCAACACAGAAGTCGTGTTCGAGCAGGGTCCCATAGGATGGATGGCTTAATTGTGATTTAACTCACTCTTTTCCCTGCTTTGTTATTTCGGTACTGAACATGACACGCTGCTTGTCTTTGCCAACTCACTTAACTTCTAGGCATTTTGTTCTTATCTGACAAGCTTTCTCTGCTCTGAATCCTTGACTGACTCACTAACATTCTTAGCCTAACCTAGAAGATCCTTTATCCCATTGTCTGTATTCCCCAGCCCCGTTCCCCACTGCCCAGCGCACTCTGCTGCAAAATCAAATACACAAAATGCTCTGAACACATTCTCTATCATTCTGGACATACGTTTCCCTCTGACAACAGTGTCTTTTGTTTAATTTTCATTTTTCTCTCCTTCAGACTGCCTTGCAGGAGTAATTAATCTCTCCAAACCCTCCTAAAGCATCACATCTTTTTTTTAAGACTTTGTATTTTGGAATAGTTTTAGCCTTGTAGAAAATTGGCACAGTTAATGCAGAGACTTACCATACACCCTTTACCTAGCTTCCCCTGATGTCTCCTTCTTATATCACCATGGTACGTCTGTTGAAACTAGAATCAATATTTGTATGTTTCTATGAACTAAACCATAGACTTTATTCAGGTTTCACTCATTTTCCATCAGTGTCCTTTTTTCTGTCCCAGGATCTGATCCTTGTTGCTTTTAGTCTTTATGTCTCCTTGGTTTCCTCTGATATGTGACAGTTTCTCGGTTTTTCCTTTTTTTAAAAAAAATTATTTTAATAGTTGTGAAAAGCACTGGCCAAGCATTTTGTAGTATGTCCCTCAATTTGGGTTTGTCTATAGTTTTCTCATTATTAGACTGAGATTATGTGGTTTTCTTGGGAAATATCCCACAGAGGTGAAAGGCCTTTGTCATCATGCGCTATCAACCTGACTTACTGCTAATGTTAACCTGGATCACCTGGTTGAGGTGGTGTCTGTTAAGTTTGTCCACTGCAAGATAATTATTTTCCCCTTAATTTACTCTGTTCTAGAAGTGAGTCACTAAGTCCCATCTACACTGAAGGAGAGAGGAATTAAGCCTCACTTCCTGGAGGAAGGAATAACCATCTTCTCTGTAGAGCCTTTCTGGCCCCTTAAGGACCAGTGAGCCATTCTCTTTCAGTATTTCTTCTGAACCTTGGTTGTTCCTCCCTCTGTGGCACAACTAAGTTCACTTGTCTGTCTTCCCCTCATTAAATGGAAGATTCCTGAAGGCATGGGGCTGTGTCTTATTTGTCTGTCTCCGCAGAATTTAGTCCATGGTAGATTCTCGAAAACAAATTGGACCCGAACTTAACTTTTCCTAAATAGGAAGGCAAACCATGCATGCTTTCGGGCCCTCATTTCCCCCCATTTCATAAGCGAACAAACTTGCCTCAATGACCTCTAAGCCCAGGCAGACAGGACCATATTCTTTACCTTCCTATGACCTTGGAGATCACTCTGTGGGGCGACCCATGTGGGAGGACTGAGTCTTTGCCGGCCCCCCGAGCCTCCTGTCCGCTGCATGTTGGCACAAGCTTAGCATTCGGATTCGAGGACAGGAGATAAAATCCTTTATGACCCAAGTCCCCCATGATCAATGGGCTTCCCAGCATGCTTCACTGCCCTCGCCAAGCTCTCTCTATGACACTAGTTGCCACTCGATAAATCCATGAAGAGACAACTCAATTGTTTTGACTTTCCTCTGCCTTTTCCAGTGATTCTTCTTTTCCAAGTTAATGGGGCAGTGGGAGGGGAGATGCACAATTAGAAGCTACACACACTTTCTTTTTGGACAGAGACAAATGCCTCTGTGTGCTGACAGGATCATAAAACATGAATTAGGAGATCAGTTATTAATGAAATACTCCAACCTAATGTTATAGCAATGAAGCTCTTGGCTTTACACAAAGTGTATGGCACTTGGGAAATAAAATAAAAGCTAAGATGTCTTTCTTTGCCTCTCTTTCTCTCACAGTAAAGTGGAGCTGAAACAACCTAAACTAGAATTTTCCAAGCTCTGAGTATGGACAAATGGCTACCCACACCCAAACAAACACATATATGCTCATATTAGAGAGTCAAAGTATAAATCAGCATACCAAGTAAATAGGCTCTGAGTAGCTTTACAGTAAACAGATCCATTTCTCTTTGCTTATCTCAACATTTCCTAAATTTGCTTAACCGTAGAACACCCTATTGCCTATTAATGTCTTATGGATATAGAGTTTCGTGGAACACATTTTGAGAGACAAGCTTGTGACTGACACTGGTTGGCACCTCCTGTACCACGTCCACGCAGAGTAAAAAATGGCAAATCGCAATGACTGTCTGTAGAGTTAAAAGGGAAAAACAGGCAATCTCCAGTATTTTGTTTTTTTTTCAGTTATCTTGCTTCTTCCATCAGAGTGGTACGTTTTAGACTGAACTACCTGGAAAATTGCCTTCAGCTCCTGCTTCATTTTGCTTTTGGCCAAATTGTTTAATCTTCACCACCTGGGAGCAGGGTTGACCTGCACTCCCAGGCCGAGGCTGAGCAGGCCTCCCCAATTACCTGCCTACTTACTTATAGATAGATTATACTCCTCTTTGATTTTAAGCTTGGTGCAGTGTTGGTTGAAAACATTAAAAATAATGAGAATGTAAGTTAAGTGTAATCTTCTGATCTGGTGTAATAGACTCTGATTAGAGCATTTTTCATTTCCTCTAGATTTCAGCTAAGCAGCGTGAGCAGGGCTTTAGAATCTAAATTAATATGCCATTTTATGTTTCAGAAAGCTGGACATGTAACACCTAGGTCCCTAGGCCTTTACTGCCCTTTAGCACATGTACCCTTGTCCTCCAGTGCTGGGGACTCTGCACAATATGAGGTGTGAGGTCAGATGCATCTTTTTTCCCCTTTTTGTTCCCTTTTAGCAATTCACACCTTCTCTGCCCTTGAGAATCTGCTTCTGTTTTTGTGTGGTTATAGCCACCATCTTCTCACTTTTTGTTTATTACCTATTTCTGATTTCAAGAAAAAAATATTTGCTTTATATTCATATATAAAGAACAGAGAGTTGGGTGCAGTTGGAAAAGATAATTGTACTAGATAAAGCAGACCTTACCAGCTATTTAATAGCTGTGTGATTCAGGACAAATTCTTAACCTCTCTGAACCATGGTTTTCTCACTTATGAAATGGGACGAATGGCAGGACCTACACGCAGAATTGTGGTGGGAATGTAAGGAGACCGAGCAGAGTGTCTGGCATACAGTATGCTCCGTGAAGAGCAGACTCTTGAATAATGGGGACGACTTCCCAAGTGGCAGGAAGAGCAAGTGAGATACTGAACTAGAAAGTTCTTCCTTCATTGTTGAAAATCATCTGTGTCTAAGCTATCAATATAACGTATTTATGAAGCAATTTCTAAAGCATCTCACTCCAAAACCCTACCTCGCCAGAAAGCCTGCTCGTGGTTACAGAGAGTGCGTCTCATCCATCAGCTCCTTAATGATTTTTGGATAAACATTCCATGTACCTTTTTCCTGGACCTCCCCTCAATTACATTTTCCAGTTTCCACTGCAAAGCACCCTCCTTGGATGTCCACCGGTGCCAGAAACACCAGGTCATCCTACCTCAGATGACACGCACTACCGAAGCAGCACAATACCCTTTAGGTTGTAGACAGACTAGTAAGTCCTGACCAGTTTAGTGATAACTAACCCAAGGGAATGTACATGTGCTGAGCACAGATTGTCATGCGTTAACTTCAGTTTTTCATGTCTATTCCCTTTAATTCTCAGAACAACCCTGAACATGTAGGTGTGTATGCCCCCATTTTACAGACAGTGACAATTAAGTTCAGAGAAATTGAGTAATACGTCAAGGTCAGCAGTGATAGGATTTGAACCCAAGTCCGTATGATTTTAAAACCCATGTACCTTGTCCGTTACCTTGAGAGAGTAGAGGTGGCCCGGGGCAGATTCATTCACACCCCTGGCAGGAGAAGGAGATGGAGTGGAAAAATCTCAGGCATCTGTATCACTACTTCATATATGAGAGCAGAGTGATGTTTTTTAATATTTGTTTATTTTTGCCTAACAATGTGTCAGGAAACCTAAATTCTGTCCTTGATTTGGTATCAGTTTTTATGTCTGCAAACTGGAAGAATTGGGCAGCTCTCACTGTACTAAGATAATAAAGTTACAGAAGATGAGCACAGCAAGCGTGTTAGGAGTTTGGTTGGTTGGCTGGACAAATGCCATCTAATAGGGTGGTCAAGTTCAGGGTTCAGTAGGATAGAGAGATCTGAGCTCTTCTTGGGAAGCTAGTAAATGCTGTATCGGTTATGCATAGTTTTCTCTGTATTACCTTGATCTGAGATCTGTAAATCCTTTAAAAAGGTAACTAAAACTTTGATGAAATAGCACAGTGCTCTGGACCAAGAGTCAGCAAAGAGGAGCCCAGTCTTGTCTCTTTGTAATCTCTAGGGGCCACGTAGGAAATTTCAGAACACCTCTGAGCTCTCACAGGGGGTTAGGCAGGAAAACATCCAGAAAACGCCTGGTGCAATCGGCCCTTTTCCTCCTTCCCTTTCTCCTGCCCTTTAGTTTGCAAAACTGCAAAATGAGGATTAAAATGTAGGCCAGAAAGTGAGTCACAAGAAAACCTGAATAGTGGATGGAGAGAACTAACTAACAAGAATAAGGAGGCATCAGAGGAGAGAGAGAAAACTGCAGAATTGAGACTATTGTTGAAGGGATAGGGGGAACGGAGAAAGAAGTTAAAGGGTAAAAGAAAATGGACTAGGGAAGTGAACACGTTTTCTTACAACAATCTGTCACCTCCTCTAGTTTGATGCCACCTCATCCAAGAAGTCTTCCCTGACCACCTTATCCAAAGTGCAAACTAAAATAAAATCTTAAGGCTCCCCCCCACCAGCTGACTGAAAGGACCCCCTCTTGGCCAAGGGGATATTCTAAAACTAAATTGCCTGCCAAGAGAGAGGGAGGTCAGACATACCTCATCATGCTCCCTCCCTTCTTGGAGATATCCTTTGTAACCCATTAACAGACCTAAAGATATATGCAAGACAAACCTGCAGGTCCTCAATTTATACAACAAATGTATGTCCAGTGGCTTGTCTCTGATTAACAATTCCTTATCTTAAAAACATTCCAAGCCTTTAGACAAAACTTCATGTCTTTAACCAATTACAAGTCAAAGAACCTTTAATCCCACCTATCATCTGTAAGCTAACCCCCTCCCCCAGCTTCAAGATGGCCCACCTTTTCAGGCCAAACCAATGTATGCCTTCCACGTCTTGCTTTATGACTTTACCTGTAACCCCTGTCTCCCTGGAATGTGTAAAACCAAACTAACCCAGCCACAGCCAGTCCACTTGCTCAAGGCTTCTTGGGCTTGGCTCCAGATCATGGTCCTCAAATTTGGCTCAGAACAGACCTCTTTAAAATTATTTTACAGAGGTTAGCTTCTTTTCAGTTGACAAAAGGAACCCCCTGCCTCAACTGTTCTTTATCACTGCGCTATTCTCTTCCTCCAGGGCGCATAACACCATTGCTAACCTTGCATTTGTTTTCGTATCATTTTGATTTTTAAATAAGAGCCAGACTACCTGGGTTTGAAAACCAGGCTCTGCCACCTACCAGCTGTGTGACCCTGGGCAAGTTCACAGTCTCTTTGAGTCACAGTTACCCTATCTATCATCGAGGGATTATAGTCTAGATTTTGTGACGATTAAATGATTTACCACATCTCAGGCACTTAGAATTGCGCAAGGTACATGAAGAGCTCTCAAAAAGCAGCTGCGGTTATGATTCATACTTGTTTATGTCTGACGCTCCTCTGTGTTGTAAATCCATCAAGGCAGGGCTTTTATCTGTTTATTCTCTCCTGAACACCGAGTGCCTCTTCTATGTCTGGCACACACTAGGTACTCAATATATATTGGTTGAATGAATAACAGAATGAACGTAAAATAGCAAAACAAAGAGTGAGCACCAAGAGCAAGCTTTGCAGGCCGGAGGAGTCGACGGAACACAGGCTTGGCTCCGGGCTGTCACCTCCTGGTGTCCTTTGTGCTGCAGAAAACACAGCTCCAAGGAAAAGCAGTGATTCGGCCTCTTTTATTCCAGTGGCCCCTCCAGCCTTTAATGCCTGTTCCCTTAGGGTCTTGGGTCCCTTCATTTAGCTGCAACCTACCCATGCTCCAGGGAGAAAAATATCCCCTAGTCTTATACAGGTGGCATGTGTCAGTGTTGATGTCTATATTCCAGAGAAAATAAATCAAAAAAGCTAGTTTACATTTGGACGAAAAATATTAATGCATCAGGGCCCTTAGGAAGAAGGAGCGATGGGAGGGCAGCGTCCACATCAGTGTTGCACGCAGCGCCTCCCCCCAGGCGGTTTTCCTCCTCCCTTTCCTTCAGCCTCACCCTTTTCGTTACTCTTAGGTCTACAGTTGAAGCCCGTGTTCATTCTTTCCTCTTCCCTTAGCTTTAGGCTCAGGGGTGAAGAAATGAAAAGAGAATAAATCATTGAGGAGTCGGGGGACGGATCGCATAGGAAACACAGCCTCCTGCACGGGGAGCTGCTGTGTTGTTCGTGATTCTGTGTCATTCTGTGGGCGGGAGGGTGGGTGTGCATGAGTTGTGTGCGCACACACTCGTGAACACGGCCACCCCTGGACACCCCTGTCTTCCAGAATCCAGATAGCTTCCCAAACCGTGTGTGGTACCAAGAGCGACTACAGCCCTTTCCGTTAGGGACTTCCAGGGTCTTGCGGATGCATGAAGCAGGGGAGGGGCGGGACCTCTGGGGATCGGGACTCGGTGTGGGTGAGTCAGTCTTCACATTCCCCTTGCTTTCCTCAGCCTCCGTGCTGGGCGCTGGGCGTTCGGGCTCCGGCTCCCAGTCCTGCCTGCAGGATTCATTTCCATGTGCAGACGGCTTTGAAGTCTTGTTTGCTGTGCTGTGGTGTAGGGTTTCATTTTCTCCTGTTAATGCTGCTTTGGGGATGGGTTTTTCCCCCATGTGCTTGTGTGGATGGTTGCGTAGTTTTGCTGGCATCTTTTTTCAGGCTTGCCGTGCTGGATATATCTTCTTCTTCCCCCTTCTCTCAATGTCTCTCTAGTAGAACTAATGATGGGGCCACCTTGGGAGATGCTTTCCCTGCTTCAGGAATTTTTGGACTAACATCTGAGACAGAAACACTCGGGGTGACGTTTTCTGAGTAGTTTCCTTTCCTTCATCCCACCTCCTTTCCTCTCCTCTCCCTCTATTTTCTCCATCCTCCTGTCCTCCCTGCCTCCCTCGATCTCTTCTTTATTTTGTATTTCTATTTCTTTCTGATTTAATTATGCATGAACTCAGGGATTGTACCAGGTACAGAAGGGGTACAAAAAGGCAGAAAGCCCAGCTTTTAAGAAATGCACATTCTAGTAGGAAATACAAAGTTAGCCTAGAACAAATTAACGTGGAGCGGAAAATGTGGCTTGGGAGAAAGGCAGTCAGTAGGGGAGTAGACAGTGTCGGTTGCGTTGAAAACGGGGAATCTGGAACCACACTTGTGGGTGGGGTTAGGATGCTCTTTCCACTCCTTGCTAGTTGAGCCATCTTGGGCAAATTACTCCACTCCATGTCTCAATATTCTCCTCTATAAATGGGGTTGGAAATAATAGTGCCTACTTCATAGGGTGTTTGTGAGGATGTAGTGATGATATTCATGTGAAGTGTTAACGTAATTTTTGAGTATTCAGGTGCTCTACACAAACATCATTTATTGCTACTGCTTTTGAACAACATCATGCCGGTTGAACTAATGTTTTCCATGAGTCTACTGCAGGGAAAAGCACGTTTAGGCACTGCGGTGATCCCAGAGAGCTTCTTGGATGAGTTATTTTTAAGCTGATTCCTACGTAGAAGTGAATTCGGGGTGAAAGCAGAGTGTAGTTCAGATGAAAGTAACTACCAGCATTCTGATAAAAGGGAGGCAGAGGGAGATTAGATGTCAGACAGAAGAGGAGAAGGCAGTATGAACACAGAGGCAGTGATTAGAGGGATGTAGTCACAAGCCAAGGAATGCTGTCAAAGATGGAAGAGGTAAGGAACGGACTCTCCCCTCAAGCCTCCAGAGAGATTGTGGCCCTACAGACACTTTGATTTTGGCCAGTTAAACTGATGTGGGACTTCTGACTCTCCCTGGGTTGGTTTTTCTGCAGCCAGTGTAAGGAGCAATGAGGAGGGACTATTCCCCTTCCCCAGCCTTGGAAGCCAGCCAGGAAGGAGCTGTCCAACTAAGTAAGCTCCTGAAATTCCCAAGCTGCTTCTGGTCTGTGGTCTCCCAGAATGTCATTTGTCAGGAAGTCAATGCCATTGACACAGAGTTTTCTCTCAGTGTATGCCACAGTGCCCTGGGGTCCCCCAGAGGAGATGCCGCAAAAAGTGGCTAGGGGCATGGATTTATGTGGCGCTCCTGGACCCATGGCTCTTTCATGTCCGGTCTCATTTGTTATGCATGTTCTATTTCTGTATAAAGCTGTGTTTGAAAAAATACTTCTATTCTAAAAACACAGTTTGAAAATGGCAAAATCACATATTATGTTCATCCCCCCTCACTTCATAGGTAAGGAAACAGGGACCCAGCTGTGGGAGACAAATGATCAAATGTTCCTAGTAAATTAGTGGCAGTACTAGAAGTTAAACCTGAGATCCCTGGGCTCCTCTTACTGGCGCCAAAAACTGGACACTCTGAGCCCTCCAAGGCACATGTAGAGGAGGGTGGTATGCAGGTAGGACTACTTTGGGAAACTTTACCTTCCTGCTAATTAGAATTTCCCAAGTTCTATACAATTTCTAACAGGCTTTTCACCATCCTTGCCACATACATCGAATTATTCCAACACACGTGTATCATTTTTGTTTCATTTTTCAGCTGATAAAACTGTGTTTCAGTGAGGCTAAGTGACTTGCCAACAGTCAAGCAGCTAGATGTGGCAGAGTGGGGTATTCAAACTCCTGGCCATCTGGCACTTTAGCCTGTTGTTCTGTCTTTGAACCTGATTGTCCTATTCGCAGAACCGGGATGCCTTTGTTCAGGGACCTGTGTTTGGTTAACAGCAGTTAATGAATAGCTGTGTGCTGCTTTGTAATACACGACATGAAATGGAGATGCTAAATACCATCTCTTCAGTGATGGGGAGAGGTGATATTTGACTGGGTCCTTACTGAGCCATCCATAAGAAAATAACCATGGCTATAGCTGAAAACCTGGGTCCACACTTCAACTTGAGTCAGACAGCTCATAGATTCTTGTTTCCCTAAATGAAGAATGCACTCAAGCAATTGAAAACAACTTCTAGGACAATCTTCCTCTATTACCTCTAATGGAATTGAGCGTATGTGGCACACAGTG
Organism: Avahi laniger; assembly: GCA_963575035.1. Taxonomy (NCBI): domain Eukaryota; kingdom Metazoa; phylum Chordata; class Mammalia; order Primates; family Indriidae; genus Avahi; species Avahi laniger. The sequence goes on along the minus strand of CAUYSK010054046.1, from coordinate 24,378 downwards.
TGTGCTGATATTTTTCAGAAACAAGGCGGGATTTTCCCGTTACTCGGAGGATGGATGAGACATGAAATGAACTCCAAAGAGACCTCTCAGTTTGTCACAATAGAGCTAGTAAGTCACATTAGAAGAGTTGGGCAACAAAATGCATTTGTCTCTTGTTTTGTATCCTCCTATGCACTTTACACTTTCCTTTTCATGCATTCCTCTCTCTGCTAATAAATTTGGTGGCAAAAAGCCCATATAAAAAGGCCCATATAAAAGGATCCACATTGCTTTTTAAGGAAATGTTCACTACTGTTTGGAATACAAAGAACCTGTTTTGGATTTGGCATTGTCTTCTGCTTGACTGTTTGCCACTTTATGTTTTTTTTTTTTTTTCATTCCCTCTTCTTTTTGTTTTGTTAACGTCCTGCTCCCGAAGAACAGAAAAGTTTCTGCCTCTAGCTTAGAGGCTGTGTCTGCCTCTGTCTCTCACCATCTGTCTGTGTATCTCCGTCTCTTGTGTGTAAAAATGTTTTGGCAGATCAGTCCTATCTCAGTGAATAAAGTACCCATGACAGAGAGAAACGCAGCAACCAGGAAAAAAAACTATTTGATTCATGAACATCTACTTTCTCTGGGGTCCATTTCTACCTGGACTATTTCCTTCTTTCTTTCCATCCTTACTTTTATTAAGTTGTTTTCTCCTTAGAGCATGACATGAAATTTTCTTGCTCAAGGACTTTAAGAGACATAAAATGCGAGAACTGCAGTAGTGCTGAGAGATTATCTGATCGTCCATATCTCTCCTCTCTGACCTTGTAACCAAGGAGAATCTCAGGTCCCTAGAGAAGCCACACCGGGTTGGAGCTGCTTAACAGTCCGGCCTCATCCGGTGGTCTCCTCCAGGTTGTTGTAGGCATAAGCCTAGGCAAGGGCCCCATGGAGTCATATGGTGGCCTGGCCAGGCCATGTAGCTGATGGGCACACTGAGGCCTGGAGGGACGAAAGACCCTGCCCAGGGTCACACGGCAAATAGCCAGAGCTGGGCTTGTGGTCCTGTCCTCCTTACTCTTATTTTCCACCTCATCACTTAGACGTAAAGGGATGAAATGTCTTGTAAAAACAGCAACATTGTGCCTTTTAAGGCATTGGACATTTTGCATTGAGAGCTTTCCTGCTCGTGACCTCATCGGAACATGGAGGCAGTGATTCTGTGAGACAGACAGAGGCTGCTGTTAGCACCTCCTTTGTACAAAGGCAGAAGGTGCGGAGAGCCGCCCAAGGTCACACATCAAGGAAGGGGCGGCCGGCTCTTCTGCTGTGTTGCTTCCAACCACAAGCTGCTTCTGCTGCCATCTTGCCTTCACTTCCTGCACAGGGCTTAGTGTGGTAGAGAGTGGTGACCATTGGGCCATCGACTTACTCTTTAAGCCAGGTGTGGTGGCTCACACCTAGCACTTTGGGAGGCCGAGGTGGGACGATTGCTTGAGGTCAGGAGTTGGAGACCAGCCTGAGCAAGAGGAAGACCCCACCTGTACAAAAAATAGAAAAATTAGGCTGAGGCAGGATGATCGCTCCAGCCCAGGAATTTGAGGTTGCAGTGAGCCATGATGGCACCACTGCACTCTAGCCCAGGCGACAGAGTGAGACCCTGTCTCCAAAAAAAAAAAAAAAAAAAGGACCCAGAAAAAAAGAAACCCTTACACTCTGGGGGGGAAGGAGTTTAGCAAGGGACACAGGGCGTTTTTGTTCTATAACCACTATTCCCCCCAGGCTACATCTCTCCCCCTAGACAGCCACACCTCCCCTCCTCTCCTCCACACTTTCTCTTGACCTGGAGGGCAGTAAGGGGGGGGAGAGGTGATGTCTCCAGAGAGCAATCATTTGTATTCCTTGTCCAGGCAACAAAGGCCGCATTCCGGGCCACGTCTCTACCTCAGTAGGCCTTAGATCCCATCTAAGTAAAATGCTACTGCATCATTTGGGCCTCTTTTATTTCTTTGGTAAAAGAGAATATTTCCTGACTTAACAGATTGGTGCATTAAAATCCATAAATATTTGATCAGCATGTGGTCCTCAGAGAGGCTCCTGCCAGAATAGCTGAGTGGTATGTGTGCCTCTCTTCCCCTTTTTCCTTCTTCCTTCACCTTCTTCCTTTCCTCACCCCAAACATTTGGGTAATCTATTTACTAATGAACTCAATATTAATGTATCCATTTTTCTCAGTTAGTGTCAGGTTTCATTAGGAAACATGGGAGGCCTGACATTAATCGTATGAAAAATGAGTCTCAGGGAAGCGGTTGGGTTCTTGTTTCTTAACAGAAAAAGTTTCTCCAGGAAAAGGCATGGTTGTTCCTCCTCTGTATTCTTTGCAAATGGAGAATGGGACAGGGAGTTCCTTTCTCGGCATTTGTCAGGGCAGGATCTGATGACATTGGAGATGTGGCGGCAATGGACTGTGTGTGTGAGATCTCAGTGGGCCTTTTAAATTGGGACAGGGTGACCTTCTTCCTGTCCCTGCAATGCACAGATCCCTTGTACGCTTCAAATCTCAGCTCAGATATGGCGTGGCGTGGTGGGAAGAGCACTCGCTATGGAGTCAGACTCCCCATCTAAGTTCCTACCCTGACCCTGCCACTTAAAGTTGTGTGACCCGAAACAAAATCAGTTCCCCTCCCTGAACTTTGATTTCCTCATTGACAACATGGGAAATACTATTACTAATTGTTAAGAGAAAATCAGGGAGTATGATGGCGTTGTAGCCAGGAACCCATAAATGCCTAAATCCTGCCATGCTTGCTACCTGTTCTTGTCCTGGGGGAAGGCTGGGATGAAGCCAGTAGCCCAAGCACAGTCTACAATCCCCCATCTTCACCCTAAGTCAGTCTAGACCGTGGAGTCTAACTCTCTCTTGGAGACCTGCGTGAACTCACGTGGTAGATGAGAGAGAGTTATCAAAAAGCCAGGTGATTGAGTTTATCCACCCAAGTGTCAGGTCAGGGGAGGTAGAAATGACAATTCCCATGGGCAGGTGTACTGGTGCTGTTTAACTTCAGTGATCCGGCCTGAAAGTGAAGATGACCCACTTATTTTCTTAAGCTTTGTCCAAACCACTTAAGAGCTAAGCTTGGTAGGTTAATGGTAGTGATGCACGGTGGTGGGGTGGGCAGAGAAACTACACTTTTCCCTATATTTATCTCATACGGTTGATCACTTTGTTCTCTGTCTCACTTTGTTCTGTGTCTTAGAGTATGTTGGAAGTATCACTTATTTTTTCTTATCAGTTGCTAAGCTCCTTAGGAAAAGGACCTTGTCTGTGTGTGCCCAGCACAAGACAGGCCCTCTGAAAAGGTTTTTTGGAAAGATTTGCACATGGGAGGATGGATGAACGCATGGATAAACTGATAAATGGATGGGAGCTGTAAGATTGCAAGGAGGTTTTGGGTGTAGATCTAGGAAGGAATAGAGGCTAAGAGGGCATGCTTTATTTGGGGGGCTAAAAATTGGGGAGACATACGCACTGAGGTCATATTGAGCATGGGATTGGATGAAGACGTTAGGTATCCTAAAGAGTAATTTGAGTAGAAAATTATAATTTAAAAATAGTCCAATATTGCAGAGAGAACTGGTAACCTCACTTTCCCATTTGCAAAATGGCAAACTTTCCTAATTCTTCTGTTTCTCTCCAGGTAGTCGGTGAGGATGAGAGGATGGTGAGGAAGAATTAAACATGGCGAAATTACAGATAGATAAGTGATAGATATAGATATATAGATTACCATCATTTCCCTCTGTCTTATTTTGGCAAGTGAATAAGAACAAAATTAGATTGAGATAGCCGTGGAATATAGATTTTTGGTAACACTTCATACACGGCAAAGCACGATCACATCTGTCAACGCATTTGGCTGCATAAGGAAAGATGAGCCGATCCATTGCAAACATTTGATGTCTTCCCCAAGGTCATGAGCATGCCCATGCCCCAGCCCCGGGGCCTTGGATATCAGGATAGCTATGTGTGCTACTTCTTCTCCCCTTGACTATGAGTTCACTCATTGTGCCCTACACAGTGTTTTTCCTTGTCTACTTGGTGATTATTAGAAGAGAAGTTCTCCACATTTTCCTCCCAGCATGCGTCATCACCTGGTATCTGTGTCATTAAAAGGGAATCTCAACAGTGGAACGTAGTGGATTATGAATACACATAAAAGCTGTTCTACCTCCAGAAACTCAACATTCGTTCTCTAATCCTCCATCAGCTCATCTCTAAAATGGGTTCACTGTTTTCACTTCATGGGGTTGTTGTAGGAATTAAAAGAACAATGCTTACAAACCACCCAATCCTGTGCCAGGCATAGTCACCTACATGGTCTTTTGCAACATTGGATAAGTAATAAAGAAATGGAAACGACCTCTCTTTTCATTACTCCTCACTCTAACTCCTCAAAGATTGTTAGGATCGGCCTTCATGTGTGGAAATTTTGATCTCTGGAACCCAAAAGTCACAGGTCATTGCCCTGTGAACAATGAAATAATTGCATTTCCTTGAATAAGCCACTTAATTAATAGCTTATGGCTGTCTTCCCCTTGTTGGCCTCTGTGGACCCCATCTGTAAAGTGGAAACTCCCCATTTCATGGTCATTGGTTGTATCGACGAATACAGAGATGCCATAGGGGTGTGTGTGACTCCTTGGATTCCTCACATTAAATGTGATTTGCATATATGTATTTTTAAAACCCGTCTTCATTAATTCGATGTGAGCATTATTTATTCTTATGCATTTATTTATTTATATTGCTCCTCTTTCCAAAAATAATATTAGATAGCTTATTTATTCATACAAACTGTGACAGCAAACATACACAGCTAAGAGGAAAAATGGCAGGGCTATACTTTTGAGTATGTATTGGATGGTATTCTGCATTTCTTTTTAAATTCACCCTTTATGGTACAACTTTTCACGATGGCTAAAGCTTCCAGCTCTGGGAGAGTGATGTGACATAGATGCTTTGAGGACATAGACTCAGGGGAACCTGGAGCTTTGGAGTAGAGAACAAAAAAGTGGGGCTATCTGGAAAGTGCGGGGAGTCATGGGATGGCCCTTTAGACCAGAAGCTGTTCGGCTGGAGGGTAGAGGATCACCCATCTAGATGGGGTCAGGATCACTGTAGAAGACCCAGGCTGGTCAGAACCTTGCTGGCAGTGTGGTGTTGAAAGTTGCTACGGTGCTTGCAAAGCACTCAACACAGACCAGGCACAAAGTACCTCTGAGAGATTGTTAGTAGTTACCAGGCCCTCAAGCCTGAGATGGGCTTCCTCCTGCAGTGGGGCGAGCTAGAGACCAAAGCGACCTTCCCCTTCATCTCTGTAGGGAAGTGGCAAGGCAGGTGCCGATGCTTCAGAATTCCAACCCCAGAAGCCCTGACTTCCCCTTTTCACCTCTTGAAGAACTTTCTTTAATTCTTCTGAGATCTCCCCAGCTGAGTGTCAAGGAAACAAAGAGCAAATTAATCCCGGCATGAAGGGGGTGGAGGTTAATTTGTATAAAGGATGAGTGACATCTTACAAAGGATTATTCCCCATGCGGTCTCTTGGGAGCTGTGCACCGGCATGCGCACACACTCATACTCCGTGCACGCACTGCCTTCAAACGCTTACCCTCCCCAGTGCCTCCTCTCCGAGCCCTTGTTTTATAGGCAGACTTAGAAATGAGCAGAATGGGGAAATTTCTGTGTTCATGGTGGTCTTTTTTTTTTTTCCCTTTCCAGACCTCCTGCCTCCTTAAGCTGCCTACACTCGCTGCCAATTTCTTCAACGAAGCTGTCGTGTGTTGTTAATATTGTCAGGATTTATGAGCATTGCTAAATGTGTGCTTGGAATAATTTCATTTCCTTTTCTTTTCTGTTTTTTCTCCCAAGAGCAGCATGAAGGGAGAGTAGTAAGATTCCAGCTCTGGGTACGAATAGACATGGGTTCCATTCTTAATTCTGCCGCTGAAGAGGCATCTTGGGCAACTCTCTTTTTCCTTCTTGCTCTGAGTTCTCCATCTATGTTATTAGATGGAGTAATTTTTAAGAGACCTTATGGCTCTAGGATTTTTTGACTTGATCGATTTAAGAGATTTCTCATTTGGTGAAGAACAAGACTGTGACAAAGTCCATTCTCCTTTTTTTTTTTCCAGCCTTGATTTTTCCACTAGTATTAATAAAATATAGCAAACATGGAGTTAAAGGACCCTGGAAGATCTCATTTAATATGGAGATTAATGAAATTGCCTTTCTACAATTTGGGTGCAATGACAGCTCTTGGCAATCAATGTCATTAGGGGCTCAGATAATTTAAAATGCAGGATTTCTATGCTCTAGGTAAATCTGCACCTAATTGAGGGATGTATTATTAGATTGACCTTCCTAACATGGAGATGTTTGTATTGTGTTAAAGTGTAGTACTTGACAAACACAGGAGCTTAAGGTGGAGAAGGTAATTCAGAAAGGTACAGCAATTTGGGGATCATTATTTCTTCATTTCTCTTGCAAGATGTATTTATTGCGTGCCTACTGTATTCCAAGTGTCATTCTGAATTCTTGTAAAACAGAAGGGTCCAGTAAGATCCTTTTGAAGCTTAGAGAGAAACTGACAACAAACACATAAATAAACATGTGAGTGATGAAATTTAAGATACCAACAAGGGCTGTGAGGAAAATATTAATAAAACAGGGTAATGCAATGGAGTGAGTTCCCAGGGTGCAGGGTGAATGTTGCTGTTTTGGAGCAAAGAGAGTCATCAAGAAAATGGCCAGAAAGTGGGAATTGAGCTGAAACTCGTAAAATGAGAAGAATGAGCGACAGGGAGATTTGAGGAAAAGCATTCTGAGGAGTTGGAGCAATGACTATAAAGCTACCAAGGCTGGCACAAGCTCGGTGTATGGAAGGAATTTAGCAAGGAGGCCAGTGTGACTTGAGCCAGGTGGGCAAAGGGAAACAGACGGGTAGAGACAGGATGAGGGGAGATGAAGGTGGAGAGTGTGCCTGGCTTTGTTTATCATCTGTATCCTCTCCACTGCCAAAGCAAGCCCTGGCACACCACTTCTCACGTCCTCCTTACAGTGACCCTGCGGTGTGGCTGACTCAGTGGGTGGAAGCCTACACCTGCAGGCAGATGCGCCTGACTCCACCCCATCCCACACCCACTGTGGACAGTTCCAACAAAAGCACTCGGGACCACAGTACCCGTCATTTCCCATTCCTTCATCCCCTTAGAGGGAAGAGGGATGGACAATAGGGATCTGTTTGGAGCAGCAGTCAGCAAACTGTGACTCCCAGGCCAAATCCTGCCCCCCCCAAACCTCTTTTTTTGGAACACAGCCACGCCCCTTTTTTATGTGATTCCGGCAGGTTTCCCACTACAACGGCCAAGTTAATTGCTGCAGAGACTGTATGGTCTGCAAAGCCAAAAATATTTACCATCTGGCCCTTTACAGAAAAAGTTTGCTGACCTCTGGTGTGGAGCATGAGTTGGTGAGCAGAACCAAGTTCTCTAGCCTGGTCTTCTCGCACCAGGCCATTAATCTGGACTTAGAGGAGTGCAGGATATGGAAGGGGCAGAACGCTGGCCCCCTGCCCAGCACCGACATTAACTCACCATGTGACTCAAAGAGACCAGTTTCTCTCCCATTTCAATTATCTTATGTTTCAAATGGGCAAGTTCACACGATGAGTGGCTTCCAAACTCTCTTAGCAGTATTTTCCATTGAAGTCTTATGTGGAAGCCCGGTATCTAAAATAGAATTTTAAAATTGCTCTAATTGAACCATTCCGATCCCCCTGCAGTAACCGTGGAGCATCTTCATGGGCATGTTTAGGTTATGGCATTTTGGAGACAGTTTGAAAATCACTAGATCATTTCAGACTCTATTACAACTCTTATATTCTCTGTTTATAATGAATCTGGGTGGGTCCCTCATATTTGGAGATGTTGAGAAAGTCAGGTTTTTTTTTTCCTCTCTGTAAATTAAACTTTCCTTTGACAAGAGAACACATTATTATTTTCGTCTCTGGCCCTCAGTGTCCTCAATCGTGAAATGAGGACGGCCTTCCACACCTCGCAGAAGCATCTAAACATTCCCTGAGGTGGTGTTTGCTAAGGGCCAGATGATGACGTGGGCCAGACAGGAATTGGGAGCGTTTAGGCATCAGCTTTTTTTTTTTTTTTTAAATGACTTCATTGAGATATAATTCACATACTACACGTTCACCTATTTAGAGTGTACAACTTAAAGGATTTTGGTATATTCACAGATATGGGCAACCACCGCCAATTTTAGAACATTTCATCACCTCAAAAAGAAAACCCATACTCTTTAGCTACCCCACCCCCTCCCCTAAGCAACCACTAGTCTACTTTCTGGTCATATGATATAAATGGAATCATGTACTGCATAGTATTTTGTGACTGGCTTCTTTCACTTAACGTAATGTTTTCAAGGTTCATCCACGTTGTAGCATATATCAGTTTACTTGCTTTTTAAGGCCAACTAATATCCTATTGTGTGTCTATACCATCAGATAATGGTACATTCAGATAGTTTCCACCTCTTGATTATTATGGATAGTGCTGTTATAAACATTTGTTTATACACATCTGTGTGAGCAGGTGTCAGCCCTTGCTTCAAACAAGTGGCTTAAGCCCCATAAGCTGCCTTCATTTTCTCATCTGCTAAACAGACTAATCGTGCAAACTTTGTACGCTTGTTGTGAAGGTCCTAAGAGAAAGGATGGAACACACGTGGCATACAGCCTGATAGGTAGATATCTACAAGGTAGATATCTCGTTGTTTATTATTATTTATCAGACAAAGTAGGTTTTCAGAAAAACAATGAGTTCTTTCCTTTTCTCTTTTCTTTGCCTTTTATGGAATATTTAGAGCTCCTTGGTGGCAGGGAGCTGACCGCTCTCCCAGTGGGCCTTATAGGTTTTAGTTTTGGGGATTCTGTCTCTTTCAGATAGAGCCGAAGAGCCTGTCCAGGGCAGTCTGAAAGAAAATTAGCATCTCAGAACATGTGTGAACATTACATGGGCATGAATGGATGGTTGTTGAGAAGAGAGGAAGTAAGAAGACTGTAGAAAGAGGAAAGTATCTTTCTGCCTTCCAATTATGAGAGGGAGAAGAGACCCTCCCTCCCTAAGTGTTTCTGCAGTGGAACTCGGAAATTTAACTCACAGACTTCGTTTTCGTTTTTATTGTTTAAATTTTTGATAGGATTTTGGTTTAATCTTAAAAAGCTTCCAGTGAAACCCAAGAGTTTTGATGGGGAAGGCATATCGGGGCTGTATTAGTAATTAACAATGTTCCAAGAGCACCCACCATAGGCCATGTGCTTGGTGCACGCTATCCATTTATTCATCAGTTCTTTATCTAGCATTCACTGTGCCAGTTCCTTTTTGCTAGCATGGGTGGACAGATGTGTCAGTGAACAAGACAGGCACAGCCCTTCCTCCAGGACAACACAGCTTATCTCACTGAACCTTCAGAGTCTCAATGATAGATGAGAACACTGAGCCTTAGTGCGGTTGACCTGTCTAGTGAGTGGTGGAAACCTATTGGAATTCCTGTCTGTCTCCAAAGCCCTTCCTCTTTCTACTAAACCACACTGTTCGAAAGCAAACATAAGACATAGGAAATGGGGCTCCTGAAGTCAAGACACTTATAGTCTCTCCTACCTACTCCTCTCTCCTTATGTTAGTAGTGATTCAGCTATAAGTGACAGAAACCCCCAAATCCCAGTGGCTTACACAAGATAGACGTTTGCTTCTCTTTCAGGCGTTGCATGTTGTAGGACACTATGTCGGGGACCCATGACCCTTTTACCTGGTGGCTTTACTGGGGACACGGCTTGCATTCCCAAGTTCCCCTGTTGGGATAGACCAACAGGGCTATCCCAGCTCTATCTATCATGTCCAAATTCTAGCAATGTAAAGGAGAAAAGTTCAAGAGAAGAGCATGGCCCCTTCGTTTCAGGAATTTTCTGCAAGTTAAAGTAACTTTCATTTCTATCCCCTTAGCTGGGCCTCAATTGCATAGTCACAACTAGCCCCAAAGGAAGGGGCCCAGGAAACTTGGGGGATTCTATCACTATTGGAAGAGAAGATTGTGTTTTTGGTTGGGGAGGAAGGATGACCTGTCTCTGCTACATTCTCTCTTCCCGCTTGTGTTCGTGGAGGTTGACACAGAGGAGGGTTAAGAACTGAGGAGTGGGGTGCAGAGGAAAGGTGTTTGGGGCTGGAGGCAGCTTTGGTCAAGCTGTAGTGCTGAAGTCAGGATGGGGGAATGTGAACTATTAGCCACTTCTATGCCTGGAGCCTTCCTCTCTTCCTTTGTGTTATCTGCGTGAAGATCACTAACCAATTTTTAGGGAGTTCCCTGGGAACCAGCCCACAGGGGCTTCCGAGAGGGGCTCAGGGTGAGAAACCCTGCTTTGTTTTTCCATCCATCCCCAACATTTGGCTAAGTGCTCTTTCTCCCTGTCTCAGCAGGGCTCACTTCTATCATGTCATTGGGTTTCTTGGAGCTTAGGCTGATGTGTATGAAAATAAGCAGGAGTCACTTACCACCTGCAGGCCTCAGGATCATTCCACCTTTGGAGTGGCCTAGAGTGGGCTGGTGGGAGGGTGTAGCGGGAGAAGCCTGGCTGACTTGGGTCATTTCCCCTTCAGGGACGCTGGCCACATCAGCATATTCCCTTGGTAACAGGGAAGCTGTAGGTGCAGACAAGCGAGTCCTCAGGTGGGTTAAGAACAAGGGCTGTGGAGTCCCCAGTACCTGTGCTCGAGCCCAGGCTCTGCCAGCTACTGGTGACTTTGGCTAAACTACTTACCCCCTCTGAGTCCCAATTTCTTCATTTGGACATAAGAATGATAACAGTTCACACTTCTTGGGGCAGTTGGAGGATTAAAAGAGACAGTGCATAAGAAGTGCCAAACACAAGCCCTTAGGATGGTGTGTGCTTAAAAATGGTAGTCATGCCCATTATTACTTTAATGTCAAGCCCAATTCCTGGAACATAGTAAACAATAAATGGTAGCTATTATCGTTACAGTCTCCAAGCTTTTCTGGGTCCTGCATTTATGACCCCGGGAGCAACTGAGTGAGGCACTTTATATGGAGTCCTGAGAGCTGCAATCTCTTGCCAGGTGATCTTGGAGAAGGAAGATCTTGCGTATGGCAGCTCCCTCCTCACCTTCCCTCCATGCCCCCTCCTTTGTCATTTAGTTGATTGAAAACAGCAGAGTTTCCTCTCCGCCTCCTTTGTCGCTCCCTCCAAAACCCAATCCTAATTCATCCTCACCCACCAGTGAAAGGGACCCTGAATGCATGTTGCAAAACTGAACTTGGCCCTGTCTTTCAAGGGAGGGAACATGCCCTCCCCTCCACCTCTTCCCCCTCCTGCTGGCTGCACCACCAGTTACTTGGACGTTCTCCTATCGGTGCTTGGGGCATGGTGAGCACTCCCTTCTGCTCATATATCACTGGCCAAGACCTGTGCCTACACAAGAAGTGGACAAGAGACAATGAGTAGTATACACCATATGCTCATGTTTTTTTTATTTTTTTAAATCCTGTTTTTCAGTTATTTGAAAAGCTAGCAAGTGCATGTGATAAAAATTCCAAAAAAAAAAAAAAAAAAAAAAAGAACTTGGGAGCTCAATGAGTTGGACAAATTAACTGTTTAGCCCGAAGAAGGTGGAGCAGCTGCCTCTTTCCCAGAGCTGTGACAACAACTTAACAGATCTGTTCTTTTTTTTTTTTTTTTTTTTTTTTTTAGCATGCAGTTCTTTAAGGACAGTAGTCAGCTCAAATACCTCCTCTTCCTAGCGATCTTCCCTGACCTCTTGGGGCAGGTCACTTTTCCCTGACCCTCCAGAGAGGTCAGCCTTCCATGACCTGACTGGGAGTCACCTTTCTTTAGGTCACACTTCCCTTTTCTGAGTCCCTGCAGAAGGATAGGCCTCTCCTACAAAGTCCAGCCTCCGTGGGATGGCGTCCGAGCCTTTGATTCACCTTCCTTTCCCTTTTGGCCTCCATAGGGCATCCAGTCTTCCTTTTCTCTCCAAGAGATAGATGGTCCTTCTTCACCCGCTCTGCGGTAGATTTGCTGTAACTCACTTCTCACAGTGACTGTCGCTTACTCCGTCCTCTTGCTGCCTCTCTGGCCGGGTCAACCCCAGGGCAGCTGATGACTGGCTGCAGAAAGGCCCCACGTTCCAGCCCTGGATCAGCCTCAGCCTGATTCTGTGCCCATTTCCCTGGGATGAAAAACGAGGCCACACAGCAGCCCCTGCCAGGCACAGGGGTGGTGAGGGATTAATTTACAATCTTCAGGGAAGTGCTTTCCCACAGCATATAGAATACTCAGAGGACACCAAGGAACTCGGTAATTAGAATGATTAAAGTGGTGGGAAACAGCAGTGGCCATTCAGCCTGAGGTCTTCCAAGGGGCAAGTCATGACAGGAGGCAGGGAGGCGATGCTGGAGGTTGGCAGGTATTCGGCTCGGTAGCTCTGAATAGGCGCAAAGCGTCTCAAATCTGGCTTTGCTTTTCTTCCTTTTCTTGGCATTCTATCTTTCCAGCCTCAGGTTCTGCACATGCTGCACCATCTTCCTCCTTCCTAACCTATTCCATGCGATCCTGTTTAGATCGTGCATGTGCTCCCGACCTATCCCATGTGATCGTGCTTCTAATTTTGTATATGACCTTGAGGAACTAACTCAAATTCCCCGAGTTTGCGGATGCAGAAACCTACTCTTAGGCTGGAAAGCGGGAGTTGTTCATAGTTGCAGAACAATGACAAAGACTCAAGACTGAAACTCAGAATCCTGATTTAAGCATCAGAGGTCTTTTACTCCATGTGCCTCTTCTCTCCCATCCGTACGTTTGAGCTCTACTTGAATTTCCCAGGCTCAATCTTCACCTTTTCCTTGGGCCTATTCATTAAGATGGGGCAAACAGTTACTGAGCACTTTCTTGTACCAAACTCTGTTCGTGGCTCTGAAATGATTGAGGTCGAAATCCTGTTGCCAGAGGTGCTTGGAACATACTAAGTGTGCAATAAAAGTGTTGAAAGATTGCTTTATCTATCACTGGATCCCCAGCTCCTAGCAAAATGCCGGGAACATTATCCTTGTTCCACAAATACTTGTCGAAGGAGGATAAGTGAGCTCTTAGCAACCTCCCAGGGGACTTCTGCATCCACTCTTTCATCCTCCAGTTGACCACGTGTGAACTCCCAGGTGAGTATTCCCCAGATACAACATCATAGTGTCCCATCTCCGTTTCTTGCTCACAACTATCAGCAGCTGCCCGTTTCCTGCCTAACACGTACACACTTCTTTGCTTGGCCCACGTGGCCTTCAGAGATGTGGGCTCCACTTCCCTCTTCAGCCCTTCCTCTCATGGCTACCTTCTTAAACATAAACATCACCTAATATAACCCCTGCATTCCAGCTGTCCTCCCATGCATTTCCACCCCAGGAACACTGCTTGTCTGGTCCCGCTGCCTGGAATCCAGCCCCTCCAGGTCCTGCTGTGTGTCCTCATGAAGACTGATAAGGAAGTCAGTAGAATGGTCTTAAGTGTCCCAGTCCTCTATGTCTTTGAGGGTTTAAGGTATATCTCTTGCCTCATCCACTGGTAAAATATTTACCCTACAAACTCCATCTCAAGTGTCCTCTTGTCTTTGAGGACTTTGCTGTCACCATACTTCTATGTAGATTCACCGTTTTTCTTGGCCCACCCCAGTTTCTTGAAGAAACTCTCTTGGCACTTGGCACGCTTCATCACCGTATTGATTTATGGGTCTGCCTCTCCCCACTCCAGTGTACTACCTGCTTAGCTGGCTGGGACTGTGCCCATATGCCCAGCCTCAATCCCCTAATACAGAGGTGGGTGCTCAGTCCCTTCTGTATTAGGCCTTTTGTCTACTCTCCCTCTTCTCCCACAGCCACCACTAGAAGTCATTTCTTCATTTTTCGCTGCAGAATTTTCTTTGGACAATTCGATATCTCTGCTTGTACTCGTTGGTTATTTACGTGCCTGGTTTATTCTTGTGATCTGTGATCAGCGTCCAGTTTTTAGTATTGAGGAAAAGGGGAGGGTGAGGTGTGAAAGCTCGTTGGAGTCTTGGCTGCACTGTTAACTTGCCCTGTGACCTTGGGCAAGTCCCTCTTAATCTCCCAGTATCCATCGTTTCCATGTCTATAAAGAAGGCATTGGACTAAAATTAGAGATCTCCAACTGGCTTCCCACAGACCACATCTGGCATGCAGATATAATTTTTTTGGGCTCATAAAGTATTTTGCTTTACAGAAAAAGCAGATAGATTTCCAAAATGAGAAAAAAGAATGAGAAATTTCACACAACAGCTGGATTCCCAGCTTCTCTGGAAAAATTAGAAGAGTTGCCAAAACTGGGCTCCCTTCCTGCACAGCAATACTCCGATGAGGCTCAGTAGTGTTGCCTCTTCTGAAAGAGATGGGAATGGCCCGCCTCTCCCTCTGGGTGACTCCCCAAGGCCCGGTGTCACTTGTCCTTTGTCGTCAGGCACGTGCTGCTGTTCTTCCATGCATTCTGCTCCACACATTCACACGACCTACCTGGGGTCTGACAGCTTCGAGCTTGGGACTCCTGAATGAGATGGTCACGGAGGGACCCTGCAGGTCTGAAATGTACATCTCCATCCCCTTCTTCCACCTCCACCCACCTCACTCCTTTTCCAGCTTCTCCATCTCTAACAATCCCCACATCCTGCCCGGTCATTTGTCCAGGAGGGGGCGGGGGGAAGTGGCATTATCTTGACAATGGAACATTTTTCCCTTCCTGTAATCCCTGCATGTCTATCCTAATTACTTCCTTATCAGTCTCCATGAGGACATACAGCAGGTAATTAGCGGGGGAATTGATGAGGCACTCTTCGTTGTTAAGGATCCTGGTGGAAAGGGAGGAGAGGAAGAGGAGAGTCCAAATCTGAGACCGAGAGCGGGATTCCGGCCCCGGTGCCCAGCTCCTCTGTCAGGTGATCAGTCTGGGTCTGCCCGGCTCAGTCAGCAGCCTGACTGCTCTGATGAACACTGGAGAGGGTACCGGGAGTGCCCGTGGCGATGGAGGAGACAGGAAGAGGGCAGCGCTGTCTGCGTCTGCTTGTTGGACCAGCGAGTGAGAGGTGAGCCTCTGCACTCTGACCCAGGCGTCCCCACGTGG
Source organism: Avahi laniger (assembly GCA_963575035.1). Taxonomy (NCBI): domain Eukaryota; kingdom Metazoa; phylum Chordata; class Mammalia; order Primates; family Indriidae; genus Avahi; species Avahi laniger. The sequence continues at coordinate 9,142 of CAUYSK010054046.1, read as the reverse complement.
CTAATCGGAATAGTCTTGTGCCGTCTGGAAGGGGAGGCCGGATTCCGTGCTGCACTGGCAGGAGTCTAGCCTGTCATCAGCCTCTCCCCCAGGGCTCAGGGCCAAAAGTCTATGCTTCGGATGGCGTCTCTTGTCTGCCTGTTTTATTAAAAAATAAGTTACATGGATGATACACAGTCTCTCACCCACCGTTGCTCCTGTCTAGTCAAGGTCAGCGCTCATGAAATGCAGCATGCAGCGTCCTAGACCCATTGTTCCTCAGGACTGCTGTCCCATCCCCGCCTCTGGGCGTGCTCAGCCACAGGGCCCTGGACAAAGTGCTGCCTCCTCGTTAAGTTTCCCTCCACACCACTCCTTTCCCACCCCAGCTGCCTTCAGATCTGTCTCTGCCTTTGGTACGTAGAGTAGACAGAGAGCTGTCCTGGGCATCTTGTCTCTTCTCAAACTGCTTAAATCTCTGCAGTGGCTCCTGTTGGATATTAGCAGAAATTCCACATCCTAAGCGTGGCCTGCAAGGTCCGGCCCGGTTCTGCCCCTGGCCAACACTTTCCAGCCCCATCGGGGCTCTGCCTCCCCAAATCTGTGCTCCAGCCTCTCTTAACTCTGTTCGAGTTTTTTGCAGTATGCATAATTGTATCTGTTGTTTCCTGAATGTTCACATCTGTTCCCTGTGGCTGGAACACTTTTGTCCTTCCTCTTGCCCTGGAAAACTTTACTCGTCCTGTGGCTCTCAACAGAGATGCATGTCCTCCTGTGAGCTTGCACCACTGAGGCTGGGTTGGGCTTCCTCCTTAAGCCCCCATAGCTGCCATGTGCTTGCCCCGGCAAGCATTTTTCACATGCTGTGTGCACTGTAAGGGCCGATTGGCACATCTTTCTCCCTGGTGAGGAGGGCACGTAACCGTATCTGTCTTGTTTATCCCTGTGTTCCCAGAGTTTAGCATGGTTTCCAGCCGACAGTTCGGCACTCGGTAAATAGTTGTTGATTGACTAAATGAATTGAATTAAATAGATGTAGATTCAACTCAGTTTTACTTGGAGTCTTTATTTCCTCATCTTCAAAGTGTGTGTATGTCATAATAGCTGCCTAGCTACAACAAGGACTAAGAGCAAAAATGTACGTGAAGAAAGAAAAGCAGTTATTACAGAATGTTTGCAGCATGCTTCCATATGAGGCAAATAATATAGAGGATCAATCTTGAGCATATTTTACCCTGAAAGCATTGTTGAGTTCTGATATTGAAGGTTTCTTTGTGGTTACTAAGTCCTCTCCTGTGCCTCCCACTCCCAGTCTCTCTGAGTAAATCCAACATGAGCGATTCAAGGAAAAGGTGGGAAGGGGGTGGTGTTCTGTAGGGTGGGGCTGGAGCGGAGCCCTCCAGGGAGACGTGAGGTCATTAGGCAGGCAAAGCCATAGCAGTGTGGAAGTTAAGCTCCATGTTCCCTGAACAGGCTCTATCTGAGAAGGGCCAGAGCCCAGAGGTCGATTGCAGACATCAAGTAGGCACGCGGGTGCCGCTGGTGGCGACGGTGGTCGTCTTGGAGAGAGGGGAGATCTGGATTGATTGCCTGGAATGCCAATTTACTTTTGAGAGTGAGATTTTGGGAAGTCAGAGGTGGGACAGACTGGCTGCCCCAGATCAGTTAAATGCAGCCGATTTTCTGATTTTGTAGAAGAAATTGTTCTTTTTAAGAGGTGTGTGTGTGTGTGTGTGTGTGTGTGTGCACATAAAAATGGCTCACTGTATGTCTGCACCAGACCTGTTATGGGAATGGATACACTTCAGCCCCCAGGACTGTCAGTCTAACATTAGGACTAAAACTAAATTAAAAAAAAAAAAAAATCTGCAGAAAGGAGGAAGTGGAATACCTTAGTAATTTTTTTTTATTTTTTATTTTTTTTACCATTATTAAATTCTGGACTTGACTCTAGGAGAGCAGAAGGCAAAATAAAAAAATAATCTTTGTTCTCATTCCAGCCCCAAAGGTCCCCATTACTGGGTAGGTTGAAGGAGTGTAATAACGCCGCCAGGGACAGCAGGGCATGTTGAAAAATTCCCACAGTCCTCTGCTTTGGTCCATACTGCCATGGGGAGAAACCACCCATCAGCCTAGCTCTTCCGCTGCTTGGCTGGAGCCACACTTGTGCCTATGCTGGGGGCCCGGGGCACACACATTGACACCACTCACGCCCACCCTCCTGCTGCTTCACTGCTCATTGTCCACGGGGTCCTATGCCCAGGGGAGAAGGAGGCAGCGGGGTGCACCCCAGGGCCCATCGGCCAAAGGCAAGGGCTGTGCAGTCGGCTGGTGTAGGAAGCAAACAGGCAAGCGTGCAAGTGGGAAGACAGAAGGTCAGATTGCTAGAGTAGGAGCGATGCAGACTTAAGTTCACGTGTCCAGATGTGCCATTTGCTGCCTGTGTGATGTTGGACGAGTTACCTCTCCCCTTTGGGAGCCAATTACTCTCTAGAAACATAAGGTAATAATACCTGTGATGCAATATCCGTATAAGCAGTTGCTGAGATAGGCCACACAGTGGGGCTAACACATAGTAAGCTCATTAAATATTAATGTTCCGTTCATGCACTTACTTGTTCCATGCTAGGGCATAGTGGTAAGAGCTAGAATTTAAACATCAGTAAGGTAGAGACTATGCCCTCAAAGAGTGCAGGGTTAATTCCAGGTGCAGAGAGATACCCACGGTGTGATGGAGCAAGTACAACTCTCTGTCAAAGAGAGAAGGAGTCTCTCTCCCATCCCATTGTGGGAGGTCCTGGAAGGCTTCACAGAGAAGTGACCCCTGAGTGGAGGAGCAATAAAGGCTTGCCAGGTAGGAAGGAGGCAGGGAGAGAGAAGGAACAGAATGTGCAGGCTGGAGAGGTGAGAGATACTATCGCTTTTTCTAGAACCTGGAGGTTCACACTGTATTATGGGATTAGCAAATTTTTCTTTCCATTCTAGAGCAACAGGAGATGACAACTTTCCGCTAGAGGACATTCAACCATATTTGGAGACATGTTTGGTTGTCACAACCAGTGAAGAGGGGAATGCTACTGGCACCTAATGAGTAGAGGCCTGGGATGCTGCTCAGCATCCTGCGATGCACAGGAAGCACCCGCAACAAGAATTATCCAGCTCAAAATGTTAATGGTCCCCAGGTTGAGAAACTCTGTTGTAGAGTATCAGAGCCTAGCGTGGCAGAGAACGTGGTTATCTATTTCGTTTAAGATCAATCACAGACTCTTCCCGACGTCTGTCCCAAATATCCCCTAATCCTGCCACAAGGCTGACCACTCCTCTCTCACAGTTGAAGGCACATGACCATGAGTGAAAGGCAGCTGGTGTCTATAACTTGATTCAGTCCTTCTGAATTCGTCACCAGCATCCGTTTATACCTTAGCCTGAACTGATTCATCACATCATCCATTTGTTTAGCAAAGAACCGCAGGAGTGGGACGCACCGCTTTGCATGGGCGTCTGCAAAGTTTTGGAACAGGGTTGTTTAGAGGGCTGGAAAGGCCAGAGAGAGGCCCTGTGATCTGGGACTGATCCCTGCAGCCAGAGAGGTTTATGGTTTCCCCAGAGGCAAAAATATTCTGTTGGGTATCTTCTCTCCACCTGGTGCTGATCTAGGCGTGCCACTGTATAATTTCCTATGGACCTCATTGATTCTTCCATTCAGTGCACAAATATTCACTGAGCACTCTCTGTAAGCCAGATACTGTTCAAAGTGTTGGACCTCGTGGTTTGGCTGTTACCACCCATTTCCCGGTGAGGATACCGAGACCCTGGGAGGGGATGTCGTTGCCAAAGGCCAGAGAACCTAGACCGACATCCTCATTCCCAGACAGGTCACCCTCCCGTGGACTGAGGCAGCTGTGCCCCTCTCATCTCCTGGGCTGGAACTTTGGTTTTGGTCTGTGTTGGACAACGTTACGTGAAAGAAACTGATGGAGCACGGTGTCCTTGGTGGACAGGGTGGTGGAGGAGACGTGCATTTTTATGCATCTAGAATCAGCACCAGCAAGCAGCGAGCAGGAGCATCAGCCTGCCCTCGGCCCAGGCTGCCTCTGCAGGCTTCACCTTTTAATTCCAAGGCTTCCTTTGATCCCCGCTGTCATGTTTGTTCCAGACGAGGATGTGAAGGGGAGATGGGATGCTGTTCTTCTGATTGGCTATGCTGCATGATGAGGTGTGGGTGCAGTTATGGGGAGCTTGGGGTGAGAGAGGGGCCATCTGACCGCCTGGTTACACTGCAGGTAAGGAGATCAAAGAGCTGTTAGGGGGCAATTGGCACATGTGACAGAGCTGTCCAGAGTTTGGGAACACTCCTCGGAGTACTTTGAAAGGAGGCAGAAGGTGGTGGTTCTGTAGGGAGGAGCAGAGTGACATTATGGAGGCAATGAGGACTTTCAAGTTAGATCAGCCTGGGATATTAAGCCCAGAGCTACCACTTCCTAGCTCTGTGACCTTGGGCAAATTACTTAACCTCTCTGAGCCTGTTTCCTCATGGGTCGAGACAGTATAATAATCCTTACCCCTGCGTATGATTCTAAGAAGCAAGTATGATCCTATATAGAAAGGGCCTGGCCTGTAAAAGCTCTTCTCATCTTTTCCTTTGAGAGTTGTGCCAGGCAGTCTCGTCTGAGGATTTTTCACACTTGAGGATTGTGTAAAGTCAGACAGAAACTGATTAAAATGCAGGTTGCTGGGCTCCTGCCGGATCCCTGTGTGAATTCAGTTCATGTGAGTCCTGGGAACCTGCGTTTCTGCGAGCATCCTCGTGTTCCTTACTGCTCTAAGCCTCAGTTCCCTCTGCAGTTAAACAGGGGAAATAACCCTTAACGTTCTCTAAAGTCCTCGCTGCTGGCAAAGCAAGTCCACCTGGTAGTTAAATTTGCTCTCCAGCTACCGGGTGAAGCAGATGTCAGCATTGTCTCCACTTTGCGGGGGAGGCAGGAGGACCGGGAAGCTTATTTAAAACTACTCCTGCTTGAGTAGGCTTTCAGTGAATCAGTTCCAGCGTTAACCCATTGTGTAGTAGAGGAACCGCCAGGCTGGACCTGGGCAGCCTGTGTCTCCCCCTAAATGTCTCCTGGGTCTCTTGGGCATTACCAGGTCTCTCGGCCTCAGTTTCCTGATGTGTGAAGTGGGGGCCGTTGACAGGGAGTGAGCTCAGACACCTCACTGAGTCTCGACGACGCCCTGTGGGATAGACGGGGATGACTGGGTTATCCCCATTTTACAGGTGAGTAAAGTAACTTGCCTGAGGCTGTACAGTTGTAAGGTGGTAGAATCCAGGTTTTATTATTTTTTTTTTCTGTTGCGCTAAGTGCCTCACTGTGCTGCCTTGAGGAAGACTGGGCTAAAATAGAGGTGAAAACTCACTGAGTATTAGACCATCACGTGGAAGGTGCGACTATAGATCTGCATAGAACATCCCATTATGGGGCCTCACTGCATATTTAATAAAAAAGCTGGTCCGGAGAGCTCCTAATGATTACTTCGATCTTATCAGAATAAATGGTTCTTTTGGAGAAAATGGTTCACCCCTTGGAAGAGGAGGGATTTTTTCCCAGGGGTCTTTGGGAGAAGCAATTTTCTAAGTGGTGCCCCTGTATAAAACAAATGCCTCCCACAGTGACTAGTTGACCCCCCTCCCCTTCCCCCAACTCGGAGCAGCCAGTGAGCACCAGGCTTGGGCTTTCTGGAGTGCTTTATTTTCACAAAGTGCTTTATAACAATCAGGCCTCTGAACCTCTGTGGCCCCAGGCCTTTTGCAGGGTGGAGAAGCAGCAGCTGATGACTCAGACATGGGACTCAGGCTGTCGCCCAGCACGGGCACCTGCTCTGGGCCTCGGTTTTCCAGCACAACATGAGACATCGGATGTGATCATTCCAAAGTGCCTCCAGCATCCTACTTGGTGGCCACGTTAGCTCATTCATACCTGGACTCTGACTGGGAGAGCCCCGAGTGGGGCAAGCAGGAATGGTGTGACTCATTCTTCAGAGTGTGCAGCACAACTCGATTAGCCTCGACATTGGACTCTGGCCTCCCTTTTACCAGACTCTTCTCAGCACCTGGGGGCTTTCACAGGTATCACCTTCCTCCAGCCAAGAAGAAGAAGAGTCTAAGACAGACCAAGCCTTGTCAGGGACCCTGGAGAGTTTGGAGTAAACTAAACTGTAAGATCGTTGTGGTCATGGTGGATTTAGACGTAGAATGATAATAACAGTAGCTAACATTTATAAAATGTAGATTTTCCTGCCAAAGTTATAAGTGCTTTGCACATAACATATCTAATCCTCACAAAGCTCAGTGATACAGGCATTATTAGTATTTCCATTTTACAAAGGGGAGGACTGAGGCATGGAGAACATGAACAACTTTCCAAAGGCCCCCGGATTAGTGAGTGGCAGAGGTGGGATTTGAACCTGGTCTGATTAGCCCACAGAGAGCACAGCTTTACCTCTGTGCTGTGCGGCCTCACTAATGAGCGTGATGCAATTCGGCAGTGCAGTCCCGTTCTGCCCGCATCCCACTGTGGTTTGCGCAGGAGTCCAAAAGAAAGAGGGATGGGCTGAAAGGAGAAAGTGTTGATAGTCTTGGACCGCTTGGATGCGGGATCCTTGCAGAGCTCCCAGCACCTCTGACCAAGTGTGAGAGCACCTTACACATCTCAGTCCCGCCGGCTCTCTGCCCTGGATCCGTGCCCCTCTCTGCAGTGGGCAGGTAAAGGCTGTCACTCAGCCTGCTTCACGGCGAGTCGGGGGCCTGCCTGTGCGGTGGGTGGCGAGGGCTGCTCCTGCAGGAAGGACCGTGCTCTCTGGGGAGTCCTCCTGTCTGTTCTCTTAAGACTGGGGTTCTTGTAAGCCAATCTCTTCTGTGGTGTCAGTGGCCGTCGATGGATGGAAGTGGTGCTTCCCCCAGGAGAATCCGCAGGCTCGCAGGGCCACTTTTAGTGCCTTACAAAAAAGGCCCGGGCTTGACAGTCCTGATAGTGTGGGGGCTAGGAAATGAGCTGGGCATCTGGGGGTGGCAGCTAAAATCTTAGTTCTGCTATTAACTCACCGTGTGATTCTGGGCCGGAAATCCAGCTGCTTTGGAACCTCAGTTTTCCCACCTATAAAATGGGGTCAGGAACTTACATTCATTAATTTATTTGTTCTACAAATCTGTACCAAGTACCTGCTATTTCCCAGGCATTGTTTTAGGCTCTGCTTCCTCGGCGTGAGTAATGCCTGGGTAGAGCCATCCCTCAGTTCCCTTTCAGTCCTGGCATTCAGGGGGTCCATTGAGCCTTGTGGTGGGCAGGTGGGGAATGTATATGGTGGCAAAGATGCAGGGAAGCTTCCTGAAGCTCTGAAATTCCTTCTGGAAGTGCAAGGATATTTCAACAGTGTAAAAGGCTGCAAATCATTTCAGCATCTGGAGGAAGATGGGATTATCTGTGTGTGTGTGTGTGTGTGTGTGTGTGTGTGAGAGAGAGAGAGAGAGAGAGAGCAAGAAAGGGCGGGGGGAATGAGCGGGAGAGGGGTTATAACAGAAAGAGGAGGGAAAACGGAGATGGGGGAAGAGGAAGGACCAGGGGAAATAAGGAAGAAGTCACAAAGGGGAGAGACAAGGAGATGAGAGAAGAGGAGACAATTAAACAGAACCAGAGGGCTCTCCCGATACACCTGGGCCCCAGATACACCCAGCATGTTCCCTCCTGATCTCCATTCAGCCTCACTCTATCTTTCTGGGACTCAGCATCTTTCTCAGGACCTCCTCTGACCTCCCTTGGCTTCCAGGGGCAAAAGGATCCTGAGGCCCAAGTCTGCAACTACGCGGTGTCCATAAGCTGTCTGGATGTCTGTGGTTTATCCTTCTCTCTGCGATGCCCATTAGGAAACCTGAAGGCAGGGGCCCATCAGTGTTCTGATTTTGGGGAGTCAGTGTTCCAGCCTCTCCATGGTGGCAGGGATTCTGAGGGGTGAGGTCCTCAGCCAGAGAGCATCAAAGCATGTAGAGCATCATCCCGTATTCCTCTTGGGCAGGGTTTCTGGGTCCTTCATGACCCCTTACAGTAGCGTGGCCTGGGCACCGTGGTCCACAAGCCACACATGACCCCTTCCATCCCCTCCCCACGCCAGATAGGCTCTTGTGAGGGAGAGAGTAAAGAAACTACAATTTACAGAGAGTCTAACATGCAATTATTATCTTTCCCTCCCTCTTTCCCTCCTCCCTCCTTCCAACCTCTTCTCTCTTTAATTCTCAACACTGGCCTGCAAAGTTAGGTTGCATTATCCTCAGGTTACAGGTGAGACACGCAGGCACAGAGACAGGAGCTGCCTTACCCGAGGGTACTCAGGCAGTCCGTGCTGGAGCCAGCATGCCTCACAGTGCTGCCTGATTCCAAAAGCCCATAATCAGAGAAGCCATTACGAGGAGTGGTTAATTACATGGGTTGGGGAGCCAGAGAGTGGAGTGTTTGAATCTAAGCTCTGCAATTTGTGATCAGTTGTCAAATCTTTGAGCACTTCAGTGTTTTCATCTGAAAGATAGGATTTGATGTGAGTATCTGCCTCCTACTGTTGTTGTGCAGGTGACATGAGATAGTTCATTTAGATCACTCAAAAGAGTGCTTGGCACGTAGCAAGCACACAATACACCATCCGCCCACAGTGTTGTGCAGTCCGGGCAGCCTGTACCTGCGTGCCTGGTGATTGACTCTCTGAAGTTCTTCTATATGCAGATACTTAATATTGGATTTCTTTTTCACTTCCCATCGCGGAGTGCTCCCACTTTAAATTAAAAGTACCTCAAGGCAAAGATGAATCTGAGAGAGAGTCGGGGAGAGCAGACGCACTCCATGATGGGCTGAATTTAAGGAACTGAAACTTAACATAATGGAAGTTCTGCTTATGGGGCCAAAAAACACTTGCACAAAGTTTTGATGAGAGAGAATGGAAATGAACATTTACGGAGAACTGTTGTACGCCAGAATGTGCATATAGCAGCCCTGGCTAAGAGGGTGCTGTGATTCCTGTTTTATAGATGAGGAGCCTGAGCCTCAGAGAGTTAGAGTGATTTGTCCGAGTTCCTGCGTTTGGTGAGGAGTCCAGTTGGTATCCTAATCCAGGCTGGCTCCAGAGC
>CAUYSK010054045.1:0-14012 GCA_963575035.1 Avahi laniger | reverse complement strand
TCTGGGAGGCCGAGGCGGGCAGATTGTTTGAGCTCAGGAGTTCGAGACCAGCCTGAGCAAGAGCGAGACCCCGTCTCTACTAAAAATAGAAAGAAATTAATTGGCCGGGCATGGTGGCACATGCCTGTAGTCCCAGCTACTCGGGAGGCTGAGGTAGGAGGATCGCTTGAGCCCAGGAGTTTGAGGTTGCTGTGAGGTAGGCTGACGCCACGGCACTCACTCTAGCCCGGACAAAAGAGTGAGACTCTGTCTCAAAAAAAAAAAAAAAAAAAGAAAGAAAGAAATCTTGAGAAAAGAAAGAATGAATTTCTGCAGGCAGAATGGAAAGAAGGAAGAAGAGATCAGAGGGAGGAATCCTAGAGGGTCAGCTATTTTAAGAGTCTAGGTCAAAAATGAGGAGGAGGGGATGTACTTTGAGGGTGGAACCAATGTACTGTAGTATTAATATCTGGCTCATTCTCTTAAGCTCCATCAGCAGCAGCTGCAGCTAAAACTTTATTTGACCTATGACCCTGGGTGGTGCAATTTAAGGGAGAGGGATTCAGTTAGTTTCCTGGAGCCCCAATCTCAGTCCCAAGAGGCAGTCCCTTAGGCATATGGAGAGCCAATAAGCTAGATGGGGCAGAAAAGAACCCAGGAAGCAAGTGAAAGATTTTTTTATCATAATGGATATGGGGTTTATTTTTGGGGTGACGAAAATGTTCTGGAATTAGATTGTGGTGATAGTTGCATAACACCGTAAATATACTAAAAGCTAATGAATTGTAAACTTCAAAAAAAGTGAATGTTATATAAGTTGTACCTTGAAAAAACAAAAATATACTGAAAACCTGAAAGAATTCATCACAACTGACCTGCAATTGTAGAAATGTTTAATGAGTCCTCAGGCAGAAGGAAAATAACTTCCATTTAAAATAGGGATATATACTCAAAGAAATGAAGAGTATAAGAAATGATAATTACATGGGCAAATTTATGTTTTTTTCTTTTTAAAGAAATACTGGACTAGCCAGAATAGTGGCTCACTGTGTAATTGTAGCATTTTGAAAGGCCAAGGTGGGAGGCTAACTTTAGGCCAGTAGCTCAAGACCAGCCTGAGTGAGATGCCATCTCCAAAAAATATAGAAAAATTAGCTGGGCGTGGTGGTGCACACCTGTAGTCCCAGTCTCGACCTGTGCTCAAGAGGTTGCACCAGGAGGATCGCTTGAGCCCAGGAGTTTGAGGTTGCAGTGAGCTATGATGACACCACTGCACTACAGCCTGGGCAACAGAGTAAGACTCTCTCTCCAAGAAATAAATAAAAAAAGAAAAAGAAATAAAGAGAAAGAAACAAGACAATTCAAAGGCATCCTTTACCTTCGTGATCTGAATGGCTACTATTTTCTGAATCTCCAAATCTCACCTTCATTCTACCTCAGCTGGAAACATAAGGGAGCAAGAAAGCCGATGGTTTCCAAGAACAGTTAAGGACGTGACATTTGTAGTATTTATCCATCTCTTTCCTGCCACATTTTGTCCTCTCCTCTGCCCCATGCTGACAAACTGGCTTCTTCTTCCTTTATGGCTCCTGCTTTTTCCTGCTGTGTACTCTTTTCCCCCTAAGGATTTAGCTTAGACTAAGTGTGTCTTCTATGGGGAAAGGGGGAGAGCAGAAGAAAAGGGAAGTTTTGTTGGTCTCTTTTAACCCCAAAATTTTAAAGTTCTTCTTTCAAGAACACAGCAGGTGGAGGGCTGGGGAACTTAGATTGAACAGGTCATACTGGTATCAGTAACTTTTAATTTTATGTGTTTAATTGAATACCAAACACAAACCAAACATGCTAATTATCTAGGGAGTATTATATTCCAACCCTGCCTCAACTGCAGAAAGTGGGCTCAATCTGGTGTCTAGGGGATGATCACAGGAAAGAAAATGAGGACAGAGGCATCTGGTACCTTCTAAAAGTGGTGCAAAACCCCCATCCATCATGTCATAAAGCTCCCCTTCTGGTGCTGTGACCCATCTCCCAGAGAAGGCCAACAATAACAGATTCATCAAAGGGGGCCAGGATGTTTTCTGTATTTCACTTGCTCCTCTCATTTGTCAAGGGGCTCTGATTACCAACAGAAATGGTTCCTAGAAGAGGAGGAGTAAATCTCCAGAGAGCTGCTGGGGCATACTGATAAAACTGGGAGAAGCAAAGACTGACAGCAGAGGGGGCCAACACTGTTGCTGAAATTTCTTGGCCCTAAATCCATGGCAGAGCCCAGGACTCTGCTGCTTCTGTCCAATAAGAGGAGTTTCTGTGCCATGTATGACATTTCCAACTCTCACCATCTAAAAATGGGTCTATCTCTACCCCTAGGCTTCTGGCTCTTCAGTCATTCTCATCTTCATCTTCAATCTGAAATCGTTTCTTCTTTTGGACTCCTGGAGCTATGGGAATGACAGGGGTGACAAAGAAAGAGAGAATATCTTAATATGTTAAGGAGTAAGAGGGTGGTAGAGTTTGTCTTTAGGATTAAAGAAAATAGTGATAGAGATTAGAAGAAAAAGAAGGTTCTAATCAAACTCCCTACCTCTGTTCCTACCCTCATCTTCCTCCTGCTCCTCATCACTGTCCAGCAGTTGTCGCTTCCTGGGTGCTGCCTTCAGCTGCTCTTTCCCATCAAGAGTTTCCTCCTCTAACATGAACATAAGAGACACAAAATTAGGGAACTGGGTCCTCATATTCTCAAAATACCTTATAAGGCCTCCAGACCAACGTGGCTGGCACACGGTAAGTACTCAATAGATACGCAGTGACACTATTACCCTCCGAGGACGCCAAGCCTGCTTTCTTTTTATGGGCTGACAAGAGAGCCTTTAGGGCTTGTGCTCGGTGCTCTTTATGGTGCTCCTCACTGGGGCCTGGCTCTCCAGGGACCTTAGGTTCTAGCTCTGGCTGCAGCTTTTTCTCCTCCTCTGGTTGACTCAAAGAAGCTGCTACCCTCCGGAGCTGGGTGGGACTCAGCTTGGCTGGAATTCGCCAGAAAGTTTCCTACAGGGGCAAAGAAGTTGAAAATGACAGTAAAGGGAAAGAACCAGTCTCTAGCTCACCAGGTTTTAATATTATTCATTAAATAAATAGGATTCAACATTGGTAAAGATCCACAAAGGGATGTGAATCTTTTACTTATTACTTATTTATCCAATATACACCCAATGTTCTAGCACAGTGCCTGCTACATTAGGAGGTTCCCAGTAAATATATCTGTTAATTGAATAAATAAATGAATAAATCCTCAGGATTTAAAGGATTAGGTATGAACCCTTTAGATCAGAGTGGGAGGGCGGTCATACAGGACCCAGGTGAATCAGGTTTAATCCTTGTTCTCAAGGAGCTCACAATCTAATGGGAAAAAGAGTGAATGTGTTGTAATACCATAGGATCAAGGCTATATCAAGGGAATGAACAAATCCAAGCAGCCAAAATGATTATTTTTACTTTAGTGGTTGAAAGAATGATAGGGACTGCTTTTCTGAATGGGTGACAATTGAGATGACTCTTGAAGGTTGGGTAGAGGTTCATCAGGAAGACAGGTGTGATGTGCATTTGTGTGCGCATGTACGTGTCACTTTGTATGTGTGGTTACAGCCTTCCAGTAGAGGGACTGGCATGATCAACTATTTGGAAGCATGAAAAAGACCACTGTTCGAAGGGTGGAAAATAGTCCAGGATGACTAGAGTGTAAAACAGATGTGTGGGTGGCACAGCTGTGAGGCTGCAAAAGTTGGCTAAGGATGGGCATGCCACTTGGAGGTTGAGGATTCTGTCCTGCAAGCTGTAAGGGACCATTAAGTGTTCTGGACAGGGAAGTGATATACAGTAGACCCTCCATATATGTGGGTTCCATATCTACAGATTCAACCAACTGCGGAGTGAAAATATTCAGGAAAAATAAACAATAAAAATAATCTAGAGATGATTTAAAGTATACGGGAGTATGTGTGTAGGTCACATGCAAATACTACACCATTTTACACAAGGGACCAGAGCATCTGCAAATGCTGGTATTTGCAGGGGGTGAGGGAGGCTCCTGGAACCCATCCTTTGTAGATACTGAGGGATGATCGTAAGCAAAACTATAGTTTAGGCTGGGTGAGATGGCTAGTGCCTGTAATCCTAGCACTCTGGGAGGCCAAGGCAGGAGGATCACTTGAGGTCAGGAATTTGAGACCAGCCTGACCAAGAGCGAGACCCTGTCTCTACAAAAAATAGAAAACTTAGCCGGGCATCATGGTGCGCACCTGTAGTCCCAGCTACTTGGGAAGGTGAAGCAGAAGGATCACTGGAGCCCAGGAATTTGAGGTTGCAGTGAGCTATGATGCCACTGCACGCTACCCAGGCGACAGAGTGCGACTCTGTCTCAAAAAACAAAAACAAAAAAACCCCTATATTTTAGAAAGATAAATATAGGGGAAGTCTACAAGACGGATTTAGGGAAAGGAAAAATTGGAGAGGAAGAAAGGAAGACTAATAGAACAGAGTCCAAAGGAGTCTTGGTCAGAGATGACCAACATGGCAATGAGGAGGAGGAGAGGACAACGAGGACAGAGATGGCACTGAGGACAATGGAGAGGACAGAGAGGGCAATAGAAGGACCTAGTTGGCAACTACAATAAGGAGAAGATGTATTTTGGAAACAGGACTAACATGCCTTAGCTGACACTGTAACTGGTATATTTACCTGTTCATAGGCAGGGGGCCGAACCCCTAGCTTGCACAACAGCTGCTGAAACTGTTTGTTTTCCATTGCTTCCTCATTTTCCTCTGTCAGAGGCACCAGTGGAACTGCCTGAGAGCAACCTAGGACAGGGTCAATAGCCATACAGTGAAGATGTGAAGAAAGAACTGGTCCTCCATCCCTTGACTAGGTCTCCAGTGGCCTCCAATACTTCAGTCCTCCTAAAATGATCAACTGTCCACTCACCATCCTTTTCCCGATCATTTGCTACTCGAATCAGGCAGTTCCGGAGCCACAGGAGGGGAGCAGAAAAGCCTACGGGAAGTAGGGAAACTTACATTTGGCCCCCACTCCTAACCCCTCCATCTGACACATCTCGCCCACCAAAGTCCTCACCTTCCTGATGCAGGCTTTGACCAAGGTTTTCAGTTGAAAGGAATGAGCTACATTCGACTTGTTCTGCTTCTGAGCCCTTCCCTTTCTCTTCGTCCTCTTCACTCTCTTCCTCCGGCAGGTGTTCCTCTTCTTCTAGATCACCCTGGGAAAAATCTTTCAGGGATTCCTCTCCATTGGGCTAAAATTCATTGTGGGGGGGAATGAAAAATGGGACAACATGAGGAAATTAAGAATGTTCTGGTTCCTGACCACCCCACTGGAGGGACCTAGTCAGAACTGCTCTAGGCAGGAAGAATCTGGGTGGCCTACTCCTAAGGAGCACTTCAGGGGGAGTGGGCCCAAGCCAGCAGAGCCAGCATAAGATTGTTACCAAGCTAGAGGGTGCCAACTTCTTCCGCCGTTTCTTGTAGAGCTCCTGCCGCTCAGCCACCAGCCCCAGAGCCAATAGTTTGTCCACTATTCGGGCCTTTGAGCGTTTGGCTGTGATATTCTTCATAATATTACCCAGGACATCTATAGAGAGGGAGTGTGTGAATATCCAAGAGCCACAGGGGAAAGGGATTAATAAAAGAAATGAGAGGTCTCTGCAAAGAAGCTAGCTCAATTTACCCAAAAATGATACTGATATAGTACGTGGAATGGGATAATCTTTCCTGGGAATAAGAGGTGTGGGAAGAAGAAATGAATAGCTTGGTTCTCATCTCAGAGGTTCCCTGAATTTCCACCTCACTTACCATCTGAGTCCCGGAACTCCTCAAAAAGCCGCTGCAGCTCCAGCTCCTGATCTTCTGTCCACAGTACAATACGGGTTCCTTTCCTGTTTAGCGAGGTGTCAGTGGAAGAGGAGCCCCAGGGAGCGAACAGAGGATTCTCCATGCCAATTTCCCCCAGAGCATGCACCTCTACCTTTGGAAGTCCTTCACACTGTCAGCCAGTCCCAGCCGTACCAGATGGTGGATGATCTGCTTGCGTGTTCGAAAAGCAGAATTCAGGTGTGCCAAAATGACTTCCACCACATCCTGACCTGGGGTGGAGAAGGAGTGAGGCAGTAAAGAGGGGTCCTGGAGCTCAGGCTGCCCTCCTCATAAACTCTTGAGATCTCAAGGCCTCACACCTTCCACGTCCTTATGGGCGAGGTACAGTTCCCGAAGATGAGCCTCCTCCTCTGGGCTCCATGTAGGGGCTCTGCGACTGGAAGACCTGAATGAGAAGGGGGAAGGGAAGCATTTAGGTTGTTGGCCCAGAAAGAAGAGACCAAAGGCCCTCTCTGATGAGCTATGCAAGAAACAAGAAGGGCGAGGCAGGTAACTCAAAGGAGCCAGCTAGAGGAGGCCTAAGGTGTGCTTCCTTCCCCTTACTCTCTTCCTTCCACTTAAGAACACAAAAATCGGGGGGGAGCAAGGGCAACATATGTAACCTAAACATCTGTACCCCCATAAAATGCTGAAATTAAAAAAAACCCAAAAATCAAACTAAGAGATTTTCCGGGTTGGGCCTGTGGAACCTGACACTCCAGGGACTGAGAGTATCATGGCAAAAAGAGAAGTGTGAAAGGAGAGGAGCTGAGATACTAAAAGAAAGAAGACAAACATTTCTATAAATCCTTACAGATTCCCTGTACATTTTGGGAGAGGCCACCTCACCCCCAGCAGTAAACACCTCCGTGAAGGCTGGTGAAGGAAAAGGAAATGGAGCAGACAGGAGACTTAGGCTCCAGTTCCTGCTCCTCACTCGGATAACCTTAGGTAAAGCATTTCACTTCCTGGACCTGTTTGTTTGTTTTTTACCTATGACAGGGAAAGAAATAGTAAATGATCTGCAAGCCTTCACAGCTTTGACACTCTGTGACTCTGTGTCACCTCCCCTACAGCCCATCCTTCCCCATTCCCCAGCTGCTCACCCGCCATCCAGGGAGCCATAGCCTTCGGTCATCTCTCGAACCACAGCTGTGTTCTTCCAGAACAGCAGCTCCACAAAGGCTTTTTGGTTGACTGCGGCCAGTGCAAAGAACTTGCCCAGGATGTATTTGGCAAAAGTCACCAGCTCCTATAGGAGAGGGAGCCTGTTATGAGGCCTCTGCCCTATGTGTACACAAACCTGGCCCTCACAGCCTGAGCAAGAGCGAGACCCCGTCTCTACTAAAAATAGAAAGAAATTAGCCAAAACAACTAAAAATAGAAAAAATTAGCCGGGCATGGTGGCTCATGCCTGTAGTCCCAGCTACTCGGGAGGCTGAGGCAGAAGGATCGCTTGAGCCCAGGAGTTTGAGGTTGCTGTGAGCTAGGCTGATGCCACAGCACTCTAGTCCAGCAAAGAGAGTGAGACTCTGTCTCCAAAAAAAAAAAAACAAAAACAAAACAAAAAACCTGGCCCTCTAGGTATTTTCTCTATGTCTATTCCCAGCTGCCCCTTCCTCACTCAGACTCTCTCTTGTATCCTTCCCCATGCAGATCCCTCAACCTGTCTGCCTACTTCCTCACCGTTTTCTCATCTCCTAGCCCTTGACACCTCTCAGTGTCCTTTATCTCCTGAAGATTATTCCTTTATTACAGAATTCTCATACCCTTCCAGACCCCCACTCCTTGGTATCCCCTCACTTTGTAGGCACCAGCAGCAGGGTCACTAAGCAGCCTATTGAAGACGCAGAAAACTGAGAGCTGGAAAAGTAAGGCTTCCATTTTGAGGTCATGGGCCAGCCGGTGCAGCATCTTGACGACACAGTGGTTAGTGTGAGCGCTATTCCGCTGGTAGCTCCGCAGCAGCAGCACATAGGCTCTGACAACAGTCGAGCATGCAAAGCTGCACCAAAACAGGGAGGGAGAGGAAGTCAGCATAGGAAAGACACCACTCATCCTCACAGCTGCACAATCACCAGCCTGGGACCAACTTAGTGTTCTCAGCCCGCACCGTTTTAGGTAGTCCAGAAAATTAAATTCTTTTTCCGACACCTGGACCACTTGCAACTCCTCCTCCTCCTCCTCATCTTCTTCCTCTTCTTCCTCTGCTCCTTGTTCCTCTGGCCCCTCCTGCCCTACAGACAAAGCGAGGATGACTGGGTCTGTTATGCTGGTTGCAGAGAAGAGCTAGAAGGGGATAGACGGGAAAGAACGCAGACTCACGGGGAAGCGGAGCAGAGAGGATTTGTTTCAGCAACTGGATCTCTTCCTCTGGGGAAATGTCTTGAGAGCCAAAAACATCTCCTTCTGGCCATACCTCCCTGGAGCACAGACAGAAAAAAGGCTTTAACCAGAAGAAATCTGATTTATAAATTGAAGTGGGAGAAGGAATTTAGATTCATTTCATTTGTCAGCCAGAAACAGAATGCAAACTGTTACCTTAGAGATGAAATAAATACTCTAGGAAAATTTTCCTCCTAAAAAAATCATATAAGAGCTGGGAGGCTGAGGTGGGTGGATTATTTAAGCTCAGGAGTTCAAGACCAGCCTGAGCGAGACCCCATCTCTACTAAAAATAGAAAGAAATTAGCTGGACAACTAAAAATATAGAAAAAATTAGCCAGGCATGGTGGCACATGCCTGTAGTCCCAGCTAGTCGGGAGGCTGAGGCAGAAGGATTGCTTGAGCCCAGGAGTTTGAGGTTGCTGTGAGCTAGGTTGACGCCACGGCACTCTAGCCCGGGCAACAAAGTAAGATTCTGTCTCAAAAAAAAAAAAAAAAAAATCATATAAGAGGTCAGACAAGGTGGCTCATGCCTGTAGTTCCAGCACTCTGGGAGGCCAAGGTGGGAGGATCACTTGGGCCAGCAGTTCAAGGCCAGCCTGAGCAAGAGTGAGATCCCTATACTAAAAATGGAAGAGTTAGTCGGGTGTGGTGGCTTGTGCCTGTAGTCCCAACCTCTCAGGAGGCTGAGGCAAGAGGATTGCTTGAGGTCATGAGTTTGAGGTTACTGTGAGCTAGGTTGACACCACAGCACTCTAGCCCAGGCAATGGAGCAAAGCTCTGTCTCCAAAAAAAAAAAAAAAAATGAGCCAGGCGTGGTGGCATGTGCCTGTAGTCCCAGCTACTGGGGAGGCTGAGGTGGGAGGATCACATAGCCCAGAAGGTCAGGGTTGTAGTGAGTTATGATGGCACCTTTGCACTCCACCTTTGGTGACACAGCAAGACCCTGTCTCAAAAGAAAAAGAACAAAATGCAGACAATCTAAATGCTTGACACATCGGGTTGAGGAAAAAATGTACATATTCACATAATGGTGTTTTAAAGCCATTAATAATTATAGAAATATATCTGACGAGAAATGATGTTCACCATATATTGAGAAGTGAAAAAATACTACAAATCAGCATGAACAGTATTTCATTTTTATAAAAGGAGGTATACATGATATTTCTACATATGATGGAGAAAAAAACTCTAGAAGGATTCTCATTAAAATGTTAATGATATTTATCTTCATTTAGAATTACAGTAAGTCCTCGCTTAACATTATTAATAGGCTCTTAGAAACTGTGACTTTAGGTGAAACAAAACAGAGGGCTCAGAGTGGAAGCCCTTGGCCTTTTGAGGTGAGGGCACGCCTCGTGCCTGCTTGGTGCTCCCTCAGGCTCGAGCCTCAGTCCTGGAAAAGTGAAGAGCAGAAGGGCGGGAGCATGTGAGGAGGTGCAATGGACAGTGGTGGAGGCCTGACCCTCTGCAGGGTGGCTGCATCACCACCTTGTACAGTTTTCCAGGTGTGCTTCCCTGCCCTGGACCCACGCTGCTGTCACGCCCCTCTGGAGGGTATGTGTGTGTGGAGACCTGAGCCCGTAAATCCATACATGGGAAGCTGGGTGCGTTGGCTCACGCCAGTACTCCAGTTGCTAGGGAAGGTGGCTTGAGCTCAGGAATTTGGGACCAGCCTGGACAACACAGCGAGACCCTATTTAAAAAAAAAAAAAAAAGGCTGGAGCCCCAAGACCCAGGAAGCTTTCTGAAATCTAACCTACTGTCCAAAACTAGAGGACAGCCCAAGGCATGGGAAGTTTGTGAGAATAAAATATTCTGCAGCCCCCCAAAATAACATTAATTACTGGGTAATGGGAATAAAAGTCATTCTGTAAAATTAAAAAAAAAATAGAGCAAGTCCTCTAATAACATCATTTTGTTCAAAATCTCCTTATAACATTATGGGAAAAATAAAATTGGTTTCGTTATACATCATTTCACTTAAAGTTGCAGTTTCCAAGAACCTATCAATGACATTAAGGGAGAATTTGCTGTATCTTCATTTTTCTTTCCAATTAACTGTGCTTTCTGATGTTTTTCAAAAAAAACCAAAAACCCCCAACAAACCAATCAATACTCCCCAGGAGTCAGTGCTCAGTACTGAGTCCCAGAGAGAAAGCCTGTGGTGGGACTTCTCTCTTTGGAGGACTGATAACCCCATACCATGGTGACGGGCTCCTCTTGCTCCCAAAGCCCAGGAGGATGGATGGGCAGAGTCCTTACCGGGCAGACCGCAGGAGGGTCAGGGCCTGTGGGGCCCGACCAGCCAGGAGACAGTCTTGGATCCGCACCATGGCTTCCGCCCTCTGCTCTTCCACTGGCACCTCTGAAGCCGCGTCAAAGGGAACCATGGAGTCTATGCTAAGCTCAGGATCCTGGAAATGGATAAGGCTATGGGAGCAGAGTGGAGGGGAACCCAGATAGTCTGCCCAGAGCACTATCCTTGAGAAAGATAGAGTTTCTGGAACCACCTACCTGGGCACAGCATTGTAGCTGCTCAGCCAGGGCTGACCACGCAGCCTCCAGTTCTCCTGGGCTATGTGGGACATTACCAGAAGCGATAGCCTGGTCCAGGACTTTCTTCTTCTTCTTTCTCTTCTTTCGTTTGTTCTACAGGGAAAGAACTGTATTAGGATAGCAAGAGAGCTAAGGAGGCCTTTTCCTCATCAATGTCTTCTCTATTACAAAACTAATTAATTAGCTGGACATTCACACAGTGCCCATTATGTGCTACTCAGAGGCAATGGGAAGCAATAATGGACAGTACATTTCCTTGCCCTTGAGGAGCTTGTACTCTAGTGGGGGACACAGGAAAATAAACAGGCAAGTACATTACAGTGTAGGTAGGAGCTACAATGTGGGTGAGCATGAAATGCCATAGCATTTCCCACAGCAGCCATGGGTAAAATAGAGCAAAAAAATTTTTTTTAATGCATGGCACAACTCAGCACCTGACCCATTCTATGGGTCAGAGGTTTTCTAAAAACAGTGATGTCTTAAGAAGTCTATAGGCTGGGTGTGGTGGCTCACGCCTGTGATCCTAGCACTCTGGGAGGCCAAAGCAGGAGGATCGTGTGAGCTCAGGAGTTCGAGATCAGTCTGCGCAAGAGTAAGATCCCGTCTCTACTAAAAAAATAGAAAGAAATTAGCTGGACAACTAAAAATACATAGAAAAAATTAGCCGGGCATAGTGGCGCATGCCTGTAGTCCCAGCTAGTTGGGAGGCTGAGGCAGAAGGATTGCTCGAGCCCAGGAGTTTGAGGTTGCTGTGAGCTAGGATGACGCCATGGCACTCTAGCCCAGGCAACAGAGTGAGATTCTGTCTCAAAAAAAAAGAAGTCTGTAACATGAACAGAAGCTGCGGATCAAATAAGACACATGAAAAGGCTTTGTTGGCCGGGAACGGTGGCCCACGCCTGTAATCCTAGCACTCTGGGAGGCCGAGGCGGGCAGATTGTTTGAGTTCAAGAGTTCAAAACCAGCCTGAGCAAGAGCGAGACCCCATCTCTACTAAAAATTGAAAGAAATTAATCGGACGACTAAAAATATACAGAAAAAATTAGCTGGGCATGGCACATGCCTGTAGTCCCAGCTATTTGGGAGGCTGAGGCAGAAGGACTGCTTGAGCCCAGGAGTTTGAGGTTGCTGTGAACTAGGACGATGCCACGGCACTCTAGCCCGGGCAATACAGTGAGATTCTGTTTCAAAAAAAAAAAATTAAAAGAAAAAAAAAAGAAAAGAAAAGGCTTTGTAAAATACAAAGCACTATGTAAATAAAGCCTATAATTTTTTTTTCTCTTGAAAATCAGGAAAGTGAGTCAATACCCGAATCTTGCTCCCCTCAAGTCGTGGTTTTGAACCAGTCTTTGGTGTGGTTTGACTCAAAAGTCAAACAGGATGAACTGGGGGGCCCTTGAGGTTCATGCTCCATTCAAGGAATTTTTTTGTTTGTTTTGAGACAGGGTCTCACTCTGTTGCCCAGGCTAGAGTACAGTGGTATCATCACAGCTCACTGCAGCCTCCAACTACTGGGCTCAAGTGACGCTCCTGCTTCAGCCTCCTAAGTAGCTGGGACTAGAGGCACGTACCACCACACCCAGCTACTCTATTTATTTTTTGTAGACACAGGGTTTTACCATTAATATGTTGCTCAGGCTGGTCTCAAACTCCTGGCCTCAGCCTCCCAAAATGCTAGAATTACAGGGTGAGCCTATAATTCAAGGAATTTATAATCAAATACACCAAAGGTTAGGAGCATAAGCTTCGGAGTCCAGCAGATCTGGATTTGAGTATTAATGCTAGAAATTTACTAACAAGACCTTGGAAAAATTGCTTAATCACTTTGTTTATATGCCCTATTGCTACTGTGAGGATTACATGAAAACTTTAGCACGGTGTCTGACCCACAGTCAACACACGATAAATGATAGCACCTATTATTACACAATACCATAGAGCCCTGAGTGTAAAATAGCTCACTGCAACCTAGAACTCCTAGGCTCAAGCAATCCATCTATCTCAGCCTCAGCCTCCCAAATAGCTGGGACTACAGGCACATACCACCACATCCAGCTATTTTTTAAATTTTTTATAAAGATGGGGTCTCACTTTGTTGCCCAGGCTAGTCTTGAACTCCCAGCCTCAAGTGATCCTCCTACCTCGGCCTCCCCAAATGCTGGGATTATAGGCATGAGCCACCATACCCACCCTTGACTTTATTCTAATAGTAACCAATACAGGAATAGATTCCAGACCACCTAACTTTCAATTTAAGGCTCTTTCCATCTCACCACAATGTTTCCAAGGAAATATTAAAGCATAATTACTAAATTCTAAAATTACGACTCCCCAGGGTCTATGTACTTGGCATTTAGTAGGTATTCAATAAATGTTTTCTGAATGAATTAAGACATTTACAGCAGATCAGGGATTAATCTAATGCAAGAAGAAAACGATGGTGGACTCATACTGGCAACGCCAACAAACCTCTTTGCCCTCTTAGTTCAGAGTAGTTCTAACACATCAACTTAAGCTGCGGAAAACGTGAGGAAAAAGGGCCCCCTGTCCTTCACTCTCCCCTCACAGCTCTTTCTGTGTCCCGGGGCTGCCCAGTACCTGCACCACAAGGTTCCCACGGCTGCGACAGAACCGCTCCAACATCTTGAGGAAGAGGTGGGTGGTTTCCACCAAGTCACGAAGGAAAGAGTGAGGCTGGCATCTCTCATCGAACTTTCGAAACAGTGTCAGGAATAATTCTCGGTACTCCATCACATAGAAAATGTTGTCTAGGAATGGAGAAGAGAAGATAATAAAAAGGACCAGTCTAGAAGGCTTAGAAAAGGACAGATGGATAAAGTTGGGACTGAGAAGGAGATTCTAGTCAAGAGATGGGAAAGACTGGGGTGAGGGCCAGGCCAGGGCCTCACTCTTTCTTTTTTTTTTTTTTGAGACAGCGTCTCACTCTTTTGCTCGGGCTAGAGTGAGTGCCGTGGCATCAGCCTAGCTCACAGCAACCTCAAACTGCTGGGCTCAAGTGATCCTTCTGCTTCAGCCTCCCGAGTAGCTGGGACTACAGGCATGTGCCACCATGCCCGGCTAATTTTTTCTATATGTTTTTAGTCGTCCAATTAATTTCTTTCTAATTTTAGTAGAGACGGGGTCTCGCTCTTGCTCAGGCTGGTCTC
>CAUYSK010054043.1:0-13586 GCA_963575035.1 Avahi laniger | reverse complement strand
TTTTTTATTGCTTTTTTGTTTGTTTATTTTTCAAACACATTTATTCCTTGTTTTGAAGTACTAATGTAACTAATATGGAATGTTCTCAGCAGGAGGAGAGGTGTTCAACAACATAAGCCTACAAACCATAGATTCTTACAGGCATGTATTAGAAATACCTAGTCTCACTCCAAGAGAGGAGGCATTCTGGCCAAAGATTCAAAGATCTTTTAGCAGATGGACAAAATATTTGAATTGTACACATTTTTCAATTTTAAATTCATCAAACAATCTACAGATTTTAGTTTCTTTTTTTAATTTCAATAGATTTAGGGGGTACAGGTGGTTTTATGTTACATGTATTGTGTAACTTTATAATTTCTATTTCATTCTTTTTTATAATTTCTATCACTACACTCTCTTCTAAATTTAATAAAACATTGTCATTATAGCTTCCTTTACTTCTTGTGGTACAATGTGGTCCCCTTTAGTTTTTTTAATATATTTAATAGCAGCACAATTCTCAATTGCAAAAATGTGGAAACAACCCAAGTGTCCATCAATACATGAGTGGATTAATAAAATGTGGTATATGTATACCATGGAGTACTATTCAGCTTTAAGAAACAACGGTGATATAGCACCTCTTGTATTCTCCTGGATGGAGCTGGAACACATTCTACTAAGTGAAGTATCCCAAGAATGGAAAAACAAGCATCACATGTACTCACCATCAAATTGGCATTAACTGATCAACACTTAAGTGCACATATAAGAAAGACATTTATTGGATGTTGGGCAGAGGGGAGGGGGAGAGGGGAAGGAGGGGGAGGAGGGGCATGTGCACAAATAATGAGAGCGATGCGCACCATCCGGGGTATGGACACGCTTGAAGCTTGGACTTGGGGGGGAGGAGGGTGGGCAAGGGAAACATACGTAACCTAAATATCTGTACCCCCATAATATGCTGAAATAAAAATAAATAAATAAATAAAATAAAATGGCTGCTTTGAAGTCTTTGTCTTCAAAGTCTTACATTTGGGTTCTTTTATAGGTATGACAGTTAACCACCAAATTTTTATGATTTCTTTTCTTCTGTTTAATTTATGTTTTCACTTTTGAAAGTTTTACTATTAGATTATTGATTTGAGAAGTTCCTTCTTCTTTTATATAGTCACTTCTATAGATTTCGGCTACAGATTTCCTTCTAAGCACTGCTTTAGCTGCATTCCTTAAGTTTTGATGTATTGTTTATTTTCTTTTATCTGGAAGTATTTTCTAATGCCCCTTGTGATGTCTGAAGGTATAATTACTTTATAGTGTTCTTTAAGTTTAATAAGTCCTTGTTACTCTTTGGCCTAATTCTTTCCATTAATGAAATTTAGATTTTGAAGTGAATAACTATAATAGATATTTTTACATTTCTCCTTCCAATTCTTCCACTTTTTGCTTCATGCGTTTTGGAGCTCTGTTGTTAGGTATATAACAGGTTTGTAATTGTTCAATCATCCTTACGGACTTCCTCTTTAACCAGCACAAAATGCGCTCCTCTTTTCTAGTAACATTTTTTGTTTTATTTTGTTCTGTTTTAAAATCTTTTTTTCCCATTAATATGCTATGTTTTTTCCTTCCTTTTATTTTCACCCTAGTTGTACCTGTAAATCTTAAGTCCAGAGATATTAAATAAATATTTTTAAATAATTTTTCCAATTAAATATTTTTGTCACAGGGGAGAGCATGTACCAAGCTCTTCACACCGTCATTCTGGAATATTGCCCATCTCCTACCTGTATTTTTGAATAATATCGTTAGATACAAAAGTCTAGGTTGATAGCATTTTTTCATTATTTTAAAAGTGCTGCTTCACTCTTCTCATTTACTGTTTTTCTGATGAGAAACACGTCTCATCTTCCCTTTGTTTCTTTTATGTGATGTGTCTTTTTCTCTGCCTGCTTTTAAGATTTTTCTTTTTATCACTTTTTCTTTTTATCATATTTTCTATCCGTATTCTCTACTCTTCTTCAGACCTCCAGTTACAGATATAACTGTAACTGTGGGCTGCTGGAAATTTCGCTGATGATTTGCTCAGTGTTTTTGATCTATTTTTGTTTCTCTCTCTCTCTTCCTACCCCCTCTCTCCCTCTAATTCTTCCCTCCTTCCTTCCTCTTCTTTTCTTCCTTCTTTTATTTTTGTGTTTCATTTGATAGTTTTTCTTGCTATGTTATTAGGTTCGCTAATCTTTTCTCCAATTTATAATCTGTCATTTATCCTGTCCGGTGAATATTTCATGAAATACATTGCTTTTATCTTAGAAATTTTAGCGTGGTCCTTTCTATAGCTTCTATATCTTTATCAAACATACTTAAACTTTATCTAGATTCTTAAATATGTGAAATGCAGTTACAATAACTGCTTCAATGGCCCAGTCTACCAATTCTATCACAGAAATAATTTCTGAGTCAATTTCGATTCCTTGATTTTTTTTTTTTTCTTCTCATGTGTTTCTTTTTCCTTCCTGCTCTTTTCCTGTCTTGGGCATTTTTACTATATGTTAGACATTATGTTTTTGACTTTTTTCCCCATTTTGATTAAAAAAAAGTTTAAAAACAGTCCAATTCCTTTAGCTTTCGTTTTTAATAAGGATTAAAATAATTGTGTATAATTGGGATTACAGCTAATTGATTATTTAATAATTGTTAAGAGAGTCTAAGAGTTAATTTTAGTCAATTATTACCCTTCTCCATACTTTACTTGAGGCACTTGTGAATCATACTTCCCATTCTAATGGGTGGAGGCAGGAGCTATTTGCCTTCTTGTGGGAGTTTCTGAGATTATTCCAGTTCAGGGGATACTTTTTCACATGCAAGAGCTGATTTGCGTTCAACTAAGGAGTATCACGTTACCGCTTTGAAGATACATAAGTTATCTCTTCTGGGCAGCTCTGTTCTGTCTGGAACTCTGCCCTGCTAGCTTTAGTGACCTTGGGCTTCCTGAAATCCTGACCATCTCCTCGACTTAGAAGTTTCCCTGTGCTCCGCTTGGTTTCTTCTCTCTGCACTGCAGAGCTAGAACTATCTCCAAGCAGCAAGCTGAGACCATTGTCTGGCTTACCACGTTTGTTTTCTGAATTCAGAGATCACGGTCCCTTATTGCCTAATGGCAAATATCTTGAAAATCATTGATTTATAAATTGTTTCTGGCTTTTTGTTGTTACTCTATCTTGGCTGCAAGCGGAAGTCCTTGGGTTACCTAATCGATATCTTCCTCAGTGCCTCACTTTTGTCATCACTCCCCCAGCTGGTTGTACTTGTTTTTAGTTGTTGACCCCATATTTCCAGGCTTCAGCAAGTGCCTGTAACTTCCAGGCCTTCCGTCTAGTCAAATCAGCCAGCTTGTGCAATGCCTTTGTCTCAGAACTGTGTCTTTTCCTTTTCCTCTGAGTCACTTGATTTTATTCCTAGTCCTTTATTTCTCGGATGTCTGTCATAATTGTATTTATTGTTCTTAATTACTTATTTATTTTACTTTCTTTTCGTCTTTTCTTCTTCTTCTTCTTCTTTTTTTTTTGTTATTCAGTGCCAAACAGTGGGTTAGGTCTCCCATGAAGTGAAATCTGCGACAGCACCTAGGTTACATACAAACTGCTCGGAGGCAAAAGACAAGTTAATAGGAAATTTAGATGTTATTTCAGGAGCACAAACAGCATTTGAACAGTTTTTTTTTCTTTTTCCTTGTCGTAAAAAGAACACTGGCAATATCATTAGTTACATGACCTTAGGTAAATATGTATTTCTCAGTGAGCTTCAGTTTTCATCTGTTAGATAAAACAATGGGACTAGGTGGTCTTGATGAGGGCCATAATTTAAAAAGTGGAGAAAGCAAGGAATACGGAGCAAGGAAGAGAAGAAATAGAATTTTTGTGTGGGATTAAAGATAACAAAACTCTGACAATCTTTGCATTGAAATGTGTGTTCCTTAGACTGTGGTCACTTTGCCTCAACAAGAGAAAAGAAGTGGTAGAACAAATGAACCATGTTTAGACTCAGATTTCAAAATCTGAGTACCTCCACTTTTTGTCTTATGGAGCACTCTTTTGCTAGGAGTCCCGAGCTGTCTTTTAAGGCAGTTTTTACAGCTAAATCCTCCCAAACTGCCACACTGGAGTCCATATGTAGGCTCTCTAGTAACAGTCCCAGGTAGGCCCTTTTTGGCCATCCTCAGCAAGGTGCCACACACATGAGTGCTGCCATCCTCGCCCCTCCAGATGAGCCCACCCACAGGCTGAATGTTATTCAGTGACCTCTGTGGATGCCATGTGGACCAGAATACCTAGGAAATCATGTACTGACTAATTCCTCCTCTGAAGAGAAAGAGAGAGCTGAATGGTTTCGTACTGGCTACGAGGGACACGTTGGCTCTCTGACAGTCTATCATGAGCTCCTCTATTATCAATTAATATCTATTTATCTATCATCTATCATTCATCTATCATTTGTCTATCATCTATATATCTATTTCTTTCTTATGTTTCTTTATGTCTCTCTCTCTCTCTCTCTCTCTGTCTCTTTCTTTCTCTCTGTCTCTCTCTCTGCTAGCCAGGAGGACCCACCAAAAAGATTTTAGAGCTCTCCAATGAATAATCCACAGTTTGAGAAAACACTGACCTTGTTCAGCCAAGGTCTTTGCCCACTGTTGGGAGATAACAGTGAATGAGATAAAATCCTCTCTTGAGGTAATAATAACTTGACAACTGTTTAATCAATAACTCTGCACATGTCCTGAATTGGGAAGCAAAAGGTCATTACTCTCGGGGATAAGGTCCTCAGATTTATACTTCCTTACAGTTGTCACTTAGGTTTAAATTATTTATAAATAGATAGTTAAGAGTAAGGTAATGTCTACAACTGCTTAAACATGATTTTTTCACATTTTAATAAATTTAGTATCTTTTTCTTCATATAATATTTAATCACACTCATGATCCCTATTTCATAACTGGTGTTCATTAGAGCACTGCCTGAGCATGGCCTTGGGATGCTGTTGGACACACAGTCGAACTCTTCCAGTGTGGAGAGAAGGTCCCCAATTCACACTGTGTGACATCTACAGAGTGGAGGTCAGGGGTGGCACCAAAGAGATACATGGGCCCTGTGTGTATGGAGGTAAGAAAGAAAGAAAGTAAAACTTTTCTTCTTCCTCTCTTTATTTTTTTCCCTTTCTTTTTACTAGACAAGACTCACAAACATGGCTTGCTTGGCGCAGAAGCGATAACAGCTTGTTACTAAGCCTCTAGCTGGGAATAAAAACTGCACATTTTCTGGAGCTTTCCTTGAACTATCTCTGGCCACAAGAGCAGGGACAGTGAAAGGAGGCTGGGCAGGAGCTGCAATTCGGTGAGGGAGCAGAAAGCCCTAGCACCAAGTGACAGTAATAACATTTTTTCATACATAGTCTTATTTCTCTCTCTCTGTTATAGATAATTTTCTCATGAACAAGCATGTGGTAAATCACTACAATGTCTGAGAACACCCACTGAAAATTGAACTCAACTTCTTGAAACATTTAGAAACTTGAAGGGTCAAAAACTCTTGGAAAATGATGATTTTCCCAAACAATACCTTTTTGTGGGAAGTATAATTATGTTTCTAAGAAAATTTTGTAAGTGCAATAAATACTGCCTTTGAAATCTTTTATGGTTTGATATAGAGAAATCAAAACTATAAAGCTACACACCAAATGCTCTCTTTGGGAAGTGATGTTTTTCCTTTTAAGTAGGTCTTTCTGTAAATCAAAGTGTGTGGGGGAGGTAGATGTGCTGTCACTGTTCGTGGACTGAGAATCACGGAACATGAGAAGAACCAGTCTGAGTTCAGCAGTAGAATTAAAGATTTGCCCACGATCACACACTCCTCAGCATGAAGGACTCTGGGTTCTTAACATCAGACCAGTAATCTTTTGATGATTTTTTGCCATAAAACTCACGTAAATCACCTTTTCTAGACAAAAAAATTTGCCTCAATTAAGAGAGTTATTTATCTCTGAGGTGATTTCTCAAAACATATCTTACAGATTTCCATTGTATAGATGAAAAAAATGACAAAAAGAAATTAAAAATAAATGTTAAACAGATTGTCCAAAATCAAACATCACTGGACTCCATGTTTTGTTGCCTTTCAAAATATCCAGTGAGACTGTCTATATCAGATATGAAATAATTAATCCAAATAGAAGTTAACACCTTCCAAATAGAAGTTGGGAAAAGTGTAATATATGCAGGACACAATTTGTTAAGATCCGTATCTTTTGAGTCTTTTTGCCAATTCATTTGCTACTTCGAGAACATAAGTTTGAATGGAAAATATTTAGAGTTCATTTAATTATGTTAGTATCTTTTGTTTGAATTATTTGCTTTTTACTGCAATGATAAAATTAATATTTAAATTTTATTATGCAAACGCCACTTACTCATGCTAAATTGCCAGGTGTCTGCTTCCGATCAAAATCTTGGCAAAATCATGGATTCATGCAGCATCTGGAGTCTGTTCCCTTTGCTCAGCCCACTCATATCATTGCGGTGTTTTGAAAGGCAGCCTGTGAGCTCTTCATCTGCATGATCGACAGAACTAGGTTCAGATGACCCCTGCATTTGCCTTCTTCATAAATCGTTAGCCAAGGCAATTTTATTTCCACTTCCCTGCTATCTTACCCTTAAAAGTTCCTGATTCCTTTAGCAATTGGATTTAATAGACAGGTGAATGAAGGCTATTATTTATTTTACAAACCTCAAATTCAGCCTTCAATCAAATTATTTAATGTTAAATGCAATGTCTAAACTTTTTTGCTTAAAAATAATAGCCATTATCTTTGCAGTCTGATCATGTAGAAATGAGTATAATAAATGCTGTAGAGATGTAGCTGGTGGAGATAAACATCCCGGAGATGATCAGTTACCTGCAGAGGTTTGGTTTGCCTCTTTCAATTCATTGCCACACAATGACAAACTTTTTCTTATGGAATAAAATCAATGTATCTTACTAGGAGCGTTACTTTTTGAAAAGTAATGGATTTCATATATAGTGCTGTCATATTTTGATTTGACTGTGTGACTGAGCCATCAAGATCCATGTAAAAACTGTCAACACTGTAATGCAAATTAGTATGAGAACACGGTCTAGGGTTTAAAAGAAATTCATGAGAAGAATTAAAGGAAACAACATAAGGATTCCATTACCTTTCAGTCCTTTTATTTTTTCATCGTATTTTAGGATTATTGGTGAATTTGAAAATGATTTTGTTTTTGCTTTTTCATATCAAAAAATTTAAAGGATTTATTAAAATGTAGTCAAATAAATAAAGCACATTACTGATTTTCTAACATTCCCGAGTCAAATACTTCACTTCGACTTCTTCTCCAACTTGTGGCAATTGACTGAGTTAAATTAAGAATGGATGACTCTATTATTTCACATTGGCAGAAATGCAAGCAGTAAGATTGAGTGATTTACCCAAGGCCACACAGCTATTATTGGTGCAAAAGTAATTGTGGGTTTGGACCTTGAATTTTAAATCATTATAACTAGGCTTGAACACATCTTTATTAATCAAAATAGGAACCATTACAATCAACACATTTTTGCCAATGAGGAATAAGTTTGTTTATTCCTGTAGCATAAAAATCTGTGCTTCAGGATTCGATGAATTCTTGGAAAGCATTTTCTGCATCTGCTGGTTGTGGAAACTTTTTCCCTGCAACAAGTTGTCGAGATACTTTAAGAAGTGATAGTCAGTTGGCAAGAGGTCAGTTGAATATGGTAGATGAGGCAAAACTTTGTAGCCCAATTCGTTCAACTTTTGAAGCGTTGGTTGTGCGACATGCGGTCGGGCGTTGTCGTGGAGAATAATTGGGCCATTTCTGTTACCAATGCCAGCTGCAGGGGTTGCAGTTTTCAGTGCATCTCATCAATTTGCTGAGCAGACTTCTCAGAGGGAATGGTTTTGCCAGGATTCAGAAAACTGTAGTGGATCAGACCAGCAGCAGACCACCAAACAGTGACCATGAGCTTTTTTTGGTGCAAGTTTGGCTTTGGGAAGAGCTTTGGAGCTTCCTTTTGGTCTAACCACTGAGCTGGTCATCACCAGTTGTTGTACAAAATCCACTTTTCGTCACAGGTCACAATCTTATTGAGAAATGGTTCATTGTTGGGTACAATAAGAGAAGACAACACTTCAAAACAACCATTTTGGTCAGCTCATGAGGCACTCACTTACCGAGCTCTTTCACTTTTCCAATTTGCTTGAAATGCCAAATACTGTAGAATGGTCAACATTGAGTTCTTTGGCAATTTCTTGTATAGTTGTAAGAGGATCAGCTTTGATGATTGCTCTCAATTGGTTGCAGTCAACCTAATGGTGCGAAAGTAATCGCGGTTTTAGCATTGTTGACATTTGCCCTTTGATATTGGAATACTTTCTTGAATATAATATATTGTGTAATTTCTTTTAGTTCTTGACTCCTATTAATATAACTAAAGTCATTGTTAATGAAATATAACGTGCATATTTAAATATACAATGGCTAAACAACCGTGGGTATTTGTGTATGGTTCTTTTTTGCCTGTTTTCAAATCCAGAATCCAAGTAATTTTTTTAAAAAGTTTTGTGTTTTATTTCTTCTGATATGGTTCCACTGGGCCAGGTTTTAAAAAAGCTACCCAAGACCTTGGTAGATTCTTAGAACCTGGGCTTGCTAAGAAACCAAATCTTATGTCTATTGCAGATTGTCATATTTGAACTCTCTAAAGTGTTCATGTTATCCTCCCATTCGGTTTTGCCATGTGTTCTTTTATCAGTACTATTTATCTTGAATATTCTTCTCTTTCGTCAACTTTTCCCTTTCGGTCTCCATCACTTTCTGCTGTGCCTGTCTTCCATGACTGTTTTCCTATAAAACTCTCCTCGAAAACTTTTCTTTTACTCCGCATTGTCTTGGTTGATTTTAACTATGCTTATGATTTCCAAATGTATATTTTTCTCCACCCCTCATTCCCATGCTTACTTATCTTTTTCATGGATTTATTCACAGGATCTCAAACATATCCCTTCAAAAATCTTATTCACAGCAAACTTGTTTCTCCTCTGATGCTTCCTATCTTGATTGACATAGCAAGTAATGTTTCAGTAACTTAGGTGAGAAATGTTAGTGACATCTTTGACTTCTCCCTTTGCTGCCTTTGATATCTATTTTCCCCTTTTTTTCTAGCCTTGCTGTTTACTGCTTCATGATCTGTAGACTATAGTTGCTCTATCCGTGTGTCCTCAATACCTGGACCGTAACGCATAGACTGCACTCTTGCTAATGCCTTCAGCTTTCTTCCCCTTTTATTGCTTCTGCCTTTTAAAACTCATCTCTGACTGGCACCCAATGAGTATTACTATTCAATAAATAATCCTTACTCTAAACAAACAAACAAAAAAACTTCATCTCTGATTTAATTCCATGCTTGGTCTTTAATCAATTGTTTTTAAAACTAAGCTTTTGCACGTGATTATATATCTGGTAAAACTATATGGATGAAATTCTCCACATCCTGAGTTGCCTGGAAATTCTACAAATTAAGTAGAACTTTCTCGCTTTTCTGATAATGATGACTGCAAGCCTTCACAATGCTTCTCAAATTCCTTGATTCCTCCCTTTCTGACCAAATGACTCTAGACTTCTATTCCTGAGAAAATAGAGACTTTCAGGTAGAAGCAACTCAACTTTGTGACCACACCACTGCAGACTTACCTGTACCTCTGTTCAATCCTCACTCTTTTCCTTTTTCAACACCTATCTTTGTCTGTTCCTTAAATATTCATGTACGCAGAGTTCACTCATGCAGCAGAACTCAACAAAATTATTCACACTTTTTCTAACTAGACTGTTCTCTGTTCAGGTTTGTCCCTTTCCACAAGGCCTCTTTGAATTTTTCTGATGAGTTTTTATAGAGAAAGATTATCAGATTCCCCCTTACAAACTAACTTCCATGGCTCTTATTGAGTACTCAAGATATTCTTAGAAAGTAAAAATTGATGAATGTAATAAATAAAGAAAGAAGTGCTCATCAGAGGAAGCCTTGCTTGTACTGTTTGCTCTCCTTCCGAGGTTGTTCCATAACAAATGGGGTTTAGTTTTCATTAATGTTTTACTTCTACTGAGTGGGAAGTCTGCAAAGTAGTATTATAACTTCTTCAATTTGCTTAGGAAAACAATATCTTGTAATATTTAGGAAAATATTTTCATGGTCAGGTTTTATTGGTCAACTTCAAGAAAATTATAATTCTTTTTACCAATGTGGATTAAATAATTAAACATAAAATGTTCAGAAGGATAAGATTTACCACTTTTCAAAGGATGTACCATAATTATGATAATATACTTTTACAAAATTGCTATATACAGCCTATATACATATTCTCTCCTTTCTTCATCCTCCAAGGTAAAATAATTGTGAAGATAAATTTAAGTACACCATTGCTTCTTCAAATTTAACTCCCACGCTGCTACCAGAAAAATCATACTAAAACACAAATATGATTAAGCCATCTCAGGCTTAGAACCCATTTATGTCCCCCATAAAGCTCAGAATAAATTTAAATTATTCAGCATGACCTACTAAGTCCTTCAGATCAAGCTCTGCTTAATTGTCAATGCTGCTTCCTACTCTCAACTCTTGCTGCAGTTAAGTGATTTGAAAGACAGAAACCTCCTGTGCTCTTCCATGTTTTCTGGTCGGCAGGTTTTTAGCTTCCTTTGCAATGAAGGGAGTTACACCTTTTCTTCAGTAGTTAGCACAAATGTGTTCAGGTAAATGAATGAAAGATAGATTATTTTTTCTAAACAATCGCTCACATTGTTCTCCTCCACTCTCTTTCCACTGTGACACCTTTGCTTGGGGTTCTCTTCATCAGTTGTGTGGATTAATATCTCTCTATCTCTTTTTGTTTTCCCAAATTTTGCTTCTTCAGCCCTCATTCTACCACCAAAAGAATGATTTCTTAAATCTAAGCCAGACTACTCTACTCTTCCTCTGAAAACTGTACACTAGGGTGCCATGACTTAGAGAACTCAGTGCCAAGCTCCCATCCAAACCCCCACAACATGATTTCCAACTGCTTTACTAGTGTCAGCTTATATATTCCTAGGCTACCATAACAAATGTTTTTCCATGAATTCAAACCCAAAGAAGGCCAAATTATTCACCATTTCACGGATCACTTTCTCACCTCTGTCATTGGTTCTTGTTAAAATGTTAGCACTGTTAAAACGTTATTAATTCTTCAAAGTTCATCTCAAATGTTACCTGTCAGAGGAGTAAAGTAATATTTATTTTGCTTGTTCTAATTATTTTATTTCCATATTAATCTTTCTATTTATCAACTCTTTAAGGAATTTGCACTTATTACCATAAACTCTGTTTCTGGAAGAGTAACCAGTACATAGTCATTCTTCATTTAATGTTGGAGAGAGAAAAAGAGATAAAGAGACTGAGAGAGAATGAGAGAAACAGAGAAAGAAAGAGAGAGACAGAGAGAAAGAGATTGAAGTTACAAAATAAATGAAATAAATGTTGCCAGGAAGCTTCATAGAACACAATTCATTTAATTTTATTATATGACTTCAGAAGGAATGCTTTCACAGAGTTATTTAATTTAAATTTCACAACCCTCCAGTTTTTTCTCTTTCTATAAAATTAGGATGTGTGGGTTTACAAAATGTTTCACAATATTTTTTTATTTTTTTCAAGGAGCTTTTTATAGTATGGCTCTGAACTGTTTTAACTGACAATACTTCTGACACCAAATGTGTGGGTTTTTTCCTCACACCAACTAATTCTCTAACTCCAGTTCAATTCAATTCTGACACTCACTACCCAGAGTTAGTGCAGACCCAGAGGATTGAGGGCTCAGTCCCACAAGACTGGCCTCACTCCAGACTTCATTCTGGGCCATCTGTATTTCTGACCAACTGGTTATGTAGCCGGGGGGTTCCCACATCCCCTTCTCAGTTTCAATAATTGGCTAGAATAGCTCATGAAACTCGTGGAAAGAATTTACTTACATTTCCTAGTTTATTATAGAGGGTATAACTCAGGACCAGGCAGATGGCAGTGATGAGACGTGGCTGGGTGGGGCAGTGTCCACGCAGGGAGCTTCCACGTCCTCTCCTGGTGTGCTGCCTTCCTAGTACCTTTATGTGTTCACCAACTTGGACACTCTCCCAATCTCAATATTTAGGGATTTTTGTGGAGGCTGCATTACATAGGCATGATTGATTACATCATTGGCCATTGATGAGTGAACTCAATCTCTGCCCCTTCTCCCCTCCCCTGAGGGACAGGGCTGAAATTTCTAACCTTCTAACCATGTGGTTGGTTCCTCTGGCAGCCAGACCCCACCAGGTGTCACTTCACTGGTATAAACTCAGGTGTGGTTCAAAGGAACTTTTTATGAATAACAAAAGATGCTCCTCTGGGCTCATCACTCCCTGAGTTCCAAGGGTTTTAGGAGCCCTGTGTCAGGAGTCAGGGACAAAGATCAAATATATATACAATGGCTTTAAACAATCATGAAATAAACATGTAATAATTTTTGCCTATTTCAACCCGGGTTCTGTCATCCAAATCAATTTCTAAACTCTTAATTGAGAACACCAATAACAGCAACAGTAGAGTCTCTGGCAGTGGATGAGCCACTGTGAGAGCAAAGCCATGGCTCCACTTGCACAAATTAATACCTCCATGGCTCTACTGCACCTCACCCAGGTGCCTTGCACAGAGGAAAAGCAGCGCAACACGAGGCAGGGAAAGGGGAGGACCCCTGTCTGCGTTGCTCGTGGTTCAGTCCTGTTGACAGATTGCAACCAACGCACAGGAAGAAGTCCTGCTATTAGCATATTCAAGTGTCTTTTTTTTCTCATTTTTCTCCTTGTGAAATGAGACATTTCTGTATGTGTTTTGAACTGTAGAAACCCCTAAACTCAGAAAACAGAAAAGGTTCTTTGTTAATACAAAAGTATTGATGAATTCTTATGTTTTTGAGCTTTTACCTGCTTTTCAAAAACTAGCAGAATGAAAGAAGGTTAGATTCCTTTAAAGTTTACAGGTAATCACTCCATTTGAACTCAACCGAACACATTCATGGATAATTTGAATGAGCAACTTTTTATGTCTTTTCAGAATAAACTCTTCTCAAATTTAACTCCCACTGCACACACACAGTTCTTATTTGCTTCATTAATACTCATGTCAGGTAGCTAGTGAGGGATTCCGGGTCTCCTAGGGATAAAAGTGGGTGCTGTTGCTCCCATCTTGGTCTTGCCCAGCCCTGATTCTCCATACCTGGGGGAGGAGGGACTACCCTACAAATCTACCAATCAGAACTTGGAGCACCAGCTGCAAAAGAATGCAGAGGCTTCTCTAGCCCGTAGGCCAAGCCGCTTGGGTACCATAAAGTCTGGAAAGTGACTGAGAACCCACATGCGTACTTAAAGCTCAGGTCATGTGACTCCCAACTGTCTAATCAAAGTGGTTCCGTGGGAGATCCCTATCCAGACACTACAAAATAA